>JAEMWC010000235.1:140000-170000 GCA_016490735.1 Pachyseris speciosa | reverse complement strand
TCAGAGTGTTAGTTCTTGATTCATTGACGCAGGTGAGGCTCAGTAAAGAGCAATGTTTGGTCTTCTTTGAGAAAAGTGCTCCTTGCATTTTTTGTATAGCGTATGAAGAAGAGCCCGCTGACAATGCTAGCGTTGCTACGAGCCAACAAGACGAACCATACAGCCCTGATGCTAACTCGACCAAAAGTGTTGACGAACTACTTCAGGTAAGCTTACTGGTTATGGAGTAAGCTGTACATGATCCTGTTATCAAGGTCTGGATGGGGGCACTTCGATAATACTTAACATGGGAATATTTGGCTCTGTAATATAAAACAGTTGATCTTTAGGCTCTTAAATTTTCAATAGCTGAGAAAAGTATTGTTCAAAAACCAATTAACGCTAATTAGTTTATCCGAGGTTTTATGTCGCTCGTTGAGAACCTTTCCAAAGGGAAATTTTACGCTAATTAAGCTAAGTTAAACTCCACGTAAAAACTGAAGAGGTTATTACATTGAAATCAAGGCTCACATTGGCTCACAACATTTGGTGCAAGAAAATCTAGATACCGTAAAAGCTCTATTAAGCCGCTAGGGTAACACGCCGTTTTCGTCTTAAAATAGGTTTTTTATAAAGCTCAAACAACTGCAGCTAAACAAGAGCATGTCCCAAAAGAGGTGGGTGGGGGGCGGGGGGATTATTAGAGAGTGGGGCTTATTACGAAAACGTACTTCCAAACCGGGGTATTATTAGAGAGGGCTTCTAGAGCTTTTACGGTTATTTCACAAGTTCTGGCTGTGGCAGATTCAGCCGGCCTCCTTTACATGGGAGGAGGAAGATCCTAGCACAAGGAAGATCCTAGAAGGCGGATCATCCTAGCACCATATGTTTTCTATATTCAGTTTACATGCAAAGGGTTGTACTTGGCCCTAGCGCTAGGATCTTCCTAGTCCTAGGATCTTCCTAGCTGAGAAGTAGGAAGATCCTAGCACCATGTAAACTGCTTTCGCTAGGAAGATCCTGGTACCATAGACAAAAACAACCCCCTGCCTCCATGTAAACAACCCCAGTTTTCAAGTGATTTTTAAAACTCTCGTCTTGATGTTGAAACTCAACTCTTTTCTGGTTGTTTGTTTGTTTACATGTAGCGTGCTGAGCAAGTGACGCTGTTCTGTAGACAGCAGATTGAGTACTCAGATGACGAGGAACCAAGGCAAAGCATTCATCTCAGCCAAGCTCAGAAACTACGAAAAGTCATCATTGAACTTGTGGACACGGAGAGGTCTTATGTTAAGGTATAGTAGAACAGCTGCATCAGCTTGTTGAGAGTGTCTCTGGCACAAAAACCGATCTGGAGTAATGTGAACAGACACAACAGAACTGAGATTTTCTTGTTCTATCAATTCACGACTTCGTTCACACTGGAGTAAATCCGCTGGTAGCGACAAGACAACCTGGGCCTGTTTCCATTTCTATAGCAAGGGGGAGGGGTGGGGGGGGGGGGGGGGGGGGTTATTCTAGAAAATGGACCAACCTAAAGCCATATGTGTTCTACATTTGGTTTTCATGAAGAGAGTTGAGGATGACCAGTGCAGTGTGCTATGAAATCCAGTGGTACTCTTAAGGCATGAACGTCTATTTGCTAATCATGGTTCTGCTAATTCTTGCTTAGCAAGACTAGGCCTGTCCCGATTGCGCTGGGTACTTTTTCGGCACCTTTTGGGATTTGGAGCACTATTTTACATTTCCAGCACTCTTGAGAACTTAATTGACTTTTGAGCAGAATCTGAGCATTTTTTCGCTTTTTGGGAAACATTTCAGCACATTTTTCACAGTTTTCCATATGTTAAATGAAATACTTTGTCTTTGAAACGTTTTCAGTGAACTGAGCCGAGTAATTATCATGAATTTGAATAATTCCACCTTGTCGCCTGACTGGCTGACTGTTGTCATCGAAATGCACGAGCTACGGTCCTTTTAACCGTGGAAACAGTCCATTTTGATCGGTGAGGGTAAAAGGCGGAATGAGTTTGCGGAATGGCATGTGGCATGACTTGCGGAATCGCATAATTATGCGGAATGTAATATATGCAGAATGGCGCGAAAAAATTAATTCAACTGGAGGAGTTAATTATTTAACAGCCAAACGCAAGCTATGTAGCTGCCGATGTCGGTCACAACTACTCTCCACCGGGCTTGCTTTCGTACAAACATCACACTTATGAACTCTTGAGGTGATTAAATTTGCCTTGAGTTTTTTTTTTTAGTTTTAGGGAACGAAGTCGCGCAGAGGCTTATTACGGTTTTCAGAGTTTTACAAGAGTCTCAAATCGGTCGAGCTGCTTTTGTTTTACCCTCACCGCATGTCGATTGGTTCGTGACTTCGTGTTCCTCAGAACTTTTAGCGCTCTTATAAAAAAAACAACAACAACTTTATTACCCTTCTCCTAACAGAACAAGTTACAATAAAGAAAATGAAATTATAAAAAGAGAAATGGCTTCTTTTCTGTTCAGTACAGCTGCTGACGAAATTAAGCATCACAGTTGTAGCTATACATACGGTTGATTGCATGCAGTTCTGTCATGCTGTTTGCTTTAGAAACTATGCTTGATAATGACTGATAATAAAGGGTTTTTGTTCGACAAACGTTGTTATACTTTATGGTCACCTCAGTTTTAGAAAACTGAGAGTTTAAAGTTTAATAAAACTAAGAATACGTATGAACATCTGCTAGGAAATAATAAAAAAAACTGCGAGCAACTTCCGTGCACTATTTCTAAATTTCAAGCACTTTTCATAAAAATCGAGCACTATCTGAGCACTTTTTTGCCATATTTCAGAGCACTTTTAGGCGATTTTTTCAGCGCAATCGGGACTGGCCTAAGCAAGACGGAAGATAAAAGAGGAGCATTAAAGATGATGATGATGGTGGTGGTGATGATGATGATGATGATGATGATGATGATGATGATGATGATGATGATGATGATGATGATGATGATGATGATGAAATACATAACTTAAAAAATACACATCTCAACAAAAATGTTACTAAAATTTTTTCATGATGTAGCCAGAACTGATGCTATCTTTGCCTGCTCACGCCTTTTTTAGGATCTGAGGTTGCTATTAAAACGGTATCTGGATCCCATGAAGGATGAAAATTTCATGTCGCAGTCAGAGGTTGGTTTATTTTCAATTCTTCTTTCAATTACAGCGATGTTGATTGTGATGGCGTTGCCTGACTTGTTTTCCTTCTTTCTTCTATTTCTTTCCTTTGTTTAGGTTCAAGCTTTAGTGGCAACTGTTCACGAAATATTAGATTTTCAAGTGAAGTTTCTCAAAGAAATCGAAAGACTTGTGGAATCGGAGACTGGCTTCAACGACTTTACTACTATTGAACAATTTCAGGTGAAGTCACCTGTAGTGTACAACAAGTTGCTGTCATTAATTCCCTTCACGAAAGCGATAAGACTCAAGTATTGTTGACTTTCTTTCTCCACAGAACGTTATTTATACGATTGGTGAGACGTTTTTTAACTACACTGAACATTTCAAGCTATACAGTGCATTTTGTTCAAGCCATTCCAGAGTAGTAGAGCTCCTTCAGTCAGGTAGGCTCTAGCTATTTCTGCTCTCATCATGGACTATTTTCTCATATCAGCTTTCTGCTTGATTACAAGATTTACTTATTCCCGCATGTAGTTACACAGTTGCCAATGGTGGATGAACAGACGAGAGGACATTGAGTGCCTTACGCGGCCTCTATACCCAAAGCTAAGAATTTAAGCCAATCCAAACCCACGAATAAGAATAAATTAAATTTGCAACTAAAAGAACTGTTAAAATTGCAATCAGGGATGGACATCGGGGATGGGCATCAGCAATTAAAGCCGATGAAGGCCGAAATTGTTCGGTCGAAACGTCTTTTAAGTTGTTATAAGCGTTGTTTTTAAAACGTTTTCATAGTTCAGTGTTATAATTCTATATTACTGAAGTGTTTTAATAATGTCTTTCCCATAAACATGGGAAAGGTTGAACTCACTATACTCACGTTTACTGCGAGGCGGAAAGCTAACAAACCGTTGGAATTCAGAACAGTCTATTGACGCTGAAAGATCACAACAACACTGTTTCCTTCCTTAATCGTCCTTGGTGTATTGGCGCGTAATCAAATGCGTCATCATCTGCCCACATGTTATGCGCCCGCATCGCGCTCAGTGAAAACTGGCAGAACGTCGCTCCTAACAAGTGGTTGACAGTTGATTAAAAACATCTTTCTCCTCCTTATTCTACTTGTTTATTTTTTTATAGGAACAAATCACGCGTTACATGAGTTTCTCCACGCTCGCAATCCCAAGAATCAACATTCAGGAACTTTGGAATCTTATCTTATTAAACCCATACAGGTTAGATTTACTTTACAGTTCTTTTTGAGCTACAAAACTATGTGCTTATGTAGCCGGATTCATAACGGAAGAGAAGAAACTTGTCAGGGTATTCAGTGTGTCTGAAAAAAACCCTTCTGATACTTGTTTTGATTAATAATAATAATAATAATAATAATAATAATAATAATAATAATAATAATAATAATAATAATAATGAGCTTTATTTAACCAGGGAACACCTTCAGCAGTCAGTTCTCCCAGGTGCCCCTGACATAAATAAATACAATACTAAAATAATGTACAATATACGCTAATAAGTATCAACATAAATTATGAATACATCAAAACTATAGAAGACGAGAAACCGCCTTAAAATCATCCCTTACGTGTTTTTAAACGGCACAGCCCGAACTCTTTTTTTACGTATTCAAGACTAGCTTTTCCCCTTTAATTTCATCCGTCAAACATTTCTGGTTTGCAGCGTATCTTGAGATATCCTCTTTTACTGAGAACTATCCTGAAGCTTTTAGACGGAACAAGTGAGGAGCACCACTGTCTTTTAGGTAATAAAACGGCTCTTATTGTTACCTTTATCTCTAACTTGCATAACATTATGTTTTTTATAGAAAAATATCGCCAGTGATGATTACAGCGCGTGACACAATAGCGTGATCAGTAATTTAAGGGACCGTCGCAGCCATTTTAACCCATTGATTGGCACCCGTGCCGGCCAAAACCGGCCGCGCACAACCACGACCCTTGTACCGCTTGTGACGTCATCAGTTTTAATGCTCATGGACAACTTTTACATGTAGCATGTGTAGGGGGAAGAGATCTTTCAAACCATACTCAAAACAGGCCGGAGAAAACGCGAAAAAACCAAGTGACGTTGAGCCGAAAATTTGAATGAAAATCTTGTTCCACTACCCACCTGCACTTCCTTCCACCTAATCCTATGATCCTAAAAGTTTTCCACAAATCTTTTCCCACCGAAAGGAAGCCTAGAAAATGCCCAGCAAGCGAAAAAGAAAGCAAGGCAAGAAAAGCGAAAGAAAAGGGGAGGAGAGAAAGCGAAAGGTAGAAGGAGAGGGGGCGGTGAAACTTTTCAACCCAAAAGCTATCTCGAAATTTTGTTTTCTGCACATGCCCGATCTTGGAAAGCTAATATTAAGCCATCAGGAACAGAAGGGCGCGATGAACTCCACCAGCAAAGAGACCAAAATACCCTATTTCAGACCTGACCAAAAATTCGATACCCTATTTCAGACCTATTTCGCGTACACAGTTGGCGTAAACATAATTAAAAGACAAAAAAGAAGGGCTTTTGTTGATGGTCTTATCGGCTAAAGATGAAGAAGTAGCTTCTTCTAAAAAACATACCGAATTCAAGACAAGAGTGCACAAACCATACCCTATTTCAGACCGAAATGGTCAAAATTGATACCGTATTTCAGACCAAAACGGCTAAAAAACCATACCCTTTGGGGCCGCACATACCTGTATAGCCCATATTAGGCAGTACCCTCCCCGGGAACAAAACACTTGAGTAAAGAGGTTTTATGGGAAGAAGAAACGTGTTGTTTTTCTCAAGAATGAACTGGGCAAGACTGACAAGTAATGACAAACAACAGATCGATTCCTCAATTTATCATAATATATAAATGAGATTAAATGTAATCTTCCAGTGCAAAATGTCATAGCTCATTAGTCCGCAAAAGTGAAAATTATCGAGGGTAAAATTACAAAGAAAAGTACCTGAAAGGAAGTAAAAATCGCTTCGAATGAGCGGGGTTTCGTGTTATAGGGGTTAAAATTACATTAGATATATGAGGCAAATCCAAGGGAAATCAGTTTTGCTTCGAGTTAGCGGGGAATTCGAGTTACCGAGGGTTCGAGTTATCGGGGTTCAACTGTAATTTAGGTTCGTTTGTCATACAAGAATTCACTAGAAATATTTCTCCAGGTCATGTATCGGAATCAATTTTAATTTGGATATTTTTTTCACTACGTACTCGATAGTTACAAAGAAGCAAACCCTCAATACCCTTCAAGCAACACCACTGGGGTTGTTTAAAGATACTCTGTGTAATTCAACCAAAACAGCAGGAAATTAGTGGCTATTCACTTTATTGAGAAAACTGACTCTGAACACTGTAACAAATTCCCAATATGGGACAAAATATGTACGAAGATCAAGGTTAACGCAGTCTTTTGCTCACCTATAGAATAACAACAAAATATTCCCCCTGCTGCTGCCTCCCTCTTTACATCATTGTTTTCTTAGTAAAAAGCATTGTGCAAAATATGAATAGCTGAAAAAGAAATTACGTAGTGAGTTTTTTAGCGTTTAGCGTTCGAGGTTTTGGTACATACAGTACAAACCTGGTAGTTTAGTTTCGTTGTCCGTGCGTTTGTGCGTATGTGCTTTAAGTGTTTATTTTATTGCTCACTAGCCTTAACCTTAAATGCCCAAATTTCAAAATAAAGTTCTCCTTTCTTATCCCCATACTTTTGCTATAGCAGCAGTGGAGAGAATTAGTTATAAGTGTCTCGAATAATTCATCTTGGGTGTTCATACCCGCCTGATTAAGCAGTAATAAAAAATTATGCCAAGGAAAATTTGGCACTGATCGCTACTGATCATTGTTCACTTCGCCTATTCTTATGCATATGTCCTGTTTATGGTTATGCTAATACGAGAATGAATATATGAATATATGTTGCCCATGAAAACCAGCCGTGAAGCATGCACAGAAAAAATGTGCCTTTTTTTCTTATGCTTGTGCTTGTGCCCAGTTTCAGGAGTGATTGTGTTTATTCGACAAGTGCTAAAGAGAGAGCCTAATATCTTGGGCCATCTTAACAGCACAGCTTGTGCTTTTCTTGCCTGGATCATTCTTATGCTTAGGCAAACGCTGTGGAATGTTCATACTCTGTCTAATGTGAAATACACAAAAATCTTGCTTGATCTTCAGATGCTGTCGTGGCGATTGAAAAAGTTGCTGAGCACATAAATGAAATGCAGAGGATCACAGAACAGTTCTCTCCGGTGTTCCATCAGCTAGTGGACGAATATGGCGGATTTGAGGTAGGTAAAACGAGACAACACAAATGCCGGAGTTGATTAGAAAGTACCACTTTACAGCTACAAAATGGAAAACATCAATACTTGCTGTTCTCTAGGCTAACCATGGTGTCTAAGCCTGAATGTACAAGTTACATTTCAGTTTTGTCGATTCGGCAATAGTCACGCCCCAGAAAAATGGCAACAGTGGTTCGTCTCGTTAGCCACACAAACAACAATTGGCACACTATTTTTTCAAACATTCAATAATGTATCTTCCATTAATCTCTGTTAAGTCAATTGTATGAATCAGGCCTTTTATTATCACTGGCAGGTTGTCAAATTGTATTTTACACAAACTCATACCGCTCTTCGGTGGATTCATCCGAAGACGGCGACATCAAGGGGCTCTCCCTTCGAACCACGTGTTCCACATCCACGCTTTGCACGCAAACAAGCCTTTCATTCGGCAGCTGATCCGAGTCTAATCTGAAAGGCTGCTAACGTTGTTTATGGTGGTGTGGTATGATGTCCGCAGAAGTGAAGTCGACTCGTGCATTTCTGAACAGTCTCCAGTGAAAAAACTGTTGTACGAAACGTCAGGCAGCTCTGGTTTGTACGTCCACCCCAGTCTGTAGAAACAGCCCGGGCAGTGGTAGTACACCGCTCTTTTCAAATTGCTGTGGAATTTCTCCGTGAACAAGCAAAACAAGATGAAGTTGGCAAAACCTTGGGCACTTTCGCATACTCCCTGTAACGAAAATACAAACGCTTATTGCACAGCTCTAGCAATAGACCACCTTACGTAAACGATTACTTTTGTAAAACGCCAAAATTTACTCATTCAAATCACTATATCTGGAATCTGCCATATGTGATTTATTTTTCAGTTTGTGGATAAGCCCCAAGTTGCTGCGCTTTATTTAATTTTCTTACTCATGCCTCACATGTGTAAATTGGCTTCACTTCTTGAAATTTACTGCCCTTGCCAGTTAACATTCCGCTCTCCAGTCATTGGAGGTTTCCGTGCGATTGCTTTTCTGACCAGAATTCACTTGTGATTTTAGTGAGTGTTTTCTCGATACCCTACTGCTCTCAAACTGGTACAAAATCACCCCAGTTCCCTACTGTAGCTCTGTGTTCTGTGTGTACGCCTGATACTGGTGGGAGTTCACCCGGGTTGTTCCCCATGGGATAGTTCCGCCGGATCGGGATTTTCGTAGTGGTGCTTAACCTCCTACATTTGTCATGTAAATGCCGCATGTGGTTGTTCCTGTGTTAATCCTTTCTTTTCGACTATTTTGACGCAGGATAAGAACGGCTTAAAAACGGCTTGTCTAACGCCGGATAAATTTCTCTTCCCTGTAAGCAACACCCTTAAAAGCTCGATCTGCTCCCATTGCAAAGAGCTAAATGAAAATCTCACCTGGATGTAAATCAAGTACACTTGGAACCTTCGTGTGGCTTCTGTTTCATTTATCGATGAAGTTAAATAAATGTAAAAGCGAATCAGCCCCCAGAATCGCAGGAAAAGTAGAATGAGTGGAACAAACTGTAACTTCTTGGCTTTCTTTGCGGCTTCCAAAGAGTAATCTTTCAACTGGTACCTTTCATTACGCACTACCTGTTGATTATAAAATATTACTGTAGTCAATGATCAGTCAGATCGTTAATCGATCACGGTCTTTAGGCATCAAACGAAGACTAAAATGTCAACCGAACCTTACCTAGTCTTACCTAGGCCGATTATTAGAGTGACATCAAAGAGAGAATCACAGGGTTGGAGGTGGGGAGAAGAGGGGAACCCCTTTTTCCCCTCCTCACTCTTTCCGCTCAAGTCTCTAGTTACTTCAGAGAGAATGCAAGAGGACGGCAGCAATACAGACTTTGTATTTGGTATGGAGCAACAAAACAATAAACGTAATTATAAAACTACATTACCGACTAAGTGCAAGGTCCATCTCAGGAAGGATTTGTGCCGACCTTCCCCCCTTCAGCCCGCAAGGTTGTTTTTTGAACTCGAAGATGTCACGTTCACGCGTGCAATTTTACATTAATACACGTTTTCAGACCGTAATTTGCCGTCACCTGCCTGTGATGTTACCTTACCTCATGGAGCAATGCCAAGACGAAGTAGCGGTAGAGAACAGTTTGTCCGCATTAAAAGTCGATATTTCAGAAATAACTAAGAAGCGAGAGTTCTTGATAATATCCTTTTCACTGACAATGAAATCACATATCAATATATCACTGTGATCGTTCGTTGTGCGTGACTCTGTTATCGGTAGATATATCAGTTACGGAACCTTTCCACATTTTTTTTTCCAAAACAGCTGAAAACAGGACTTTCAAATTAGTAAAATAGCCAAGTTTGTGGGTCCTATCTCGCAAAGTTAAAGCTTCGCAAAGTCGAGAAATTTTACAGACGTTTGTATGCTGGAGGGCATAAACTTGTCCCCCAGCATACAAATGTCTGTAAAATTTCCCAATTTTGTATAACCATATTTTCGCTATTTTGCAAGATGTGACTCAAACGTGGCCAGTTTACTAATTTTAGGTCCTCTGTCTAGCAATGTTGATATTTTTCCTCCCTGGTCAAAATCAAAAGTTGAAAAACCGTGGAAAGGTCTATTCCTAGCGTTGTATTTACTGAGAATTGATCACGCAACCAAATACAAAGACATCACAGACCATTGCGCCAAACAGCAGATGCGTCGAACGAGCAACAGCAGATAGAAAATGGACTGATTATATCCTTGTTCTTTATTCGAGTTGCCGAGTAATGGGCCTAAGTACATTTTGAATATTTGATTTTGAATATTCCATTAGAACTCTGCTCGTGCAATTCTCAGAGTCCGTGCGGTTTCGCACAGGCAAAGTTTCGTTTGCAACTGGGAAAAAGAAAGCGAGCAAAATATTGCTTACCTCCTCACGAATGTGGCACTTGAGCAAACTGTAGAAAATTAGAACACATGCAAACATAATCACTTCCCAAAGTTTGTCTGTTATCAGCAACCAAAATACGATTGTAGAATTGCTTTCTCCAAATTCTTGAACCTTGATCCAGCACCAAGCGGAGCTGTAAATATCTCGGTCGTTGCCTAGGACGTGTTGGTGCAGTGCGATACACACAATAAGGAGCGGGACTCCCCATCCTATGAAATGAAAACCGTAGAACATTGTCTTGGCAAGGCCGAGACGTTGTCTTGCTACTGTCATGTATAGAAAAACTGCTAAGAACGTGGTCCAGAAAAATGACCAAAGGTTGGCGGTGGTAGCGAGAAAACTTTGAGCGGTGCAAGCGGGAGAGTTCGTGTTCGGTGGAAGCCATGCACCAAAAAGATAACTGCCCACCGCGATGCAATCGGCGATGGAAATGTAAACCAGGATTTTTCTCGAAGTCGATCGAATGTCCTTCCAAGTGACATATGTGATAATGATGACCGAGGCTCCGAACAGCGAAAATGCTGAGGTGATTGTTACCAATGACCGATTCAAAGTTGTATTTCCATACACTCCGAAACCAAGCGTAGTTGGAGTCGCAGTAGTCATTCTGTGGATTCCAAGGGCGGTGTTTGTGTTGGACTTGCGTCCTCTTCAGCTATCCGACGAACAACTTCGAATAACAATTATTAGGAGTGTTTCGGTTTCACTTCAAATAGTTGAGGTTTAGCTTAGAGATATTGTTCGATGTGCGATCATGTGAGTTTTCGTTACGAATCTGATAGGTAAGAGTATCTTGTGATCTGCGCGAGCCCACACATTGTAGTTGTTTTCAGTTTACACAGGGCGTGACAACAGACCAATTTCCCCTGCGGGGTTCGGAAAATCACGAAAGAGTGAGCGAAGGAAAAAAACAGAATGAATTTTGTTTTTCTCGCTTGCCCGTTCTTTGGCGTTTTGCCAAAAGAGAACCCGGAATAGGCTTTGAAAAAAGAGGGAAACGAAATGTCATTCCGTGAGGCCCACGTGGCTGCTCATTACATTATACTTCCGTTTGGGGTCTTTGGACTTCCGTCCTCTGGTTGTTTGCGACACAACGAGAGGAAGGCAACTCACGATATTTTGGGTCATTTTTAGAGACATAAAAACGCGCATTTAAATAATGGGAAACAGTGAAATAACAATTTGTCAGGGAAGACAAGCACCAACGAGACAAGAATAAATGCAAATACGGCGAGGATGGTGAAGGATACAATATACAATACTTTATTTCACATTTCCTTCTTACATCACATTAAAATATATTTGTATGGGTAGTTAAATAAAAGGTATTAGGGTATTTGTAGGTTAAACTAAGCCAAATATTGATGGCAATGATGGATGAAGAAGATTGAAACGGATTACTTGTAAATGACCTTTTTGAAAAAATGAGGCTAAACTTTTCAAAATCCAAAGACCGTGACATAGCTCCTTTAAACAACAGATTGTTTCATAACTTTTCGCAGAGACGTTTTGCCGTCCTGGTTTTCTGCTGTGTAAACTGATTGTTGACCCTGGGGGAACATCCCTGTGTGAATAGCGGGACACTCATCACACACTCGTTTGGATTATTCCCGTACGGCAAAGGGGATCCCAAAACAACAAAAACATTAACGGCCTTGAAAGGGGGTAAAATGTGTGGTTTGGTACCAGTAACGTGGACTACTGATATGGTATCATAAAAAACGAGGGTAAAAACGTGATTATTTTATAACAGTTATCTCTTCTCCTCACAAAACAGGATGCCGGCAGCGCCACTCCCCTGGGGAACCTCTTGACGAAGAGGGGAGGGATGGTGTTTGTTTTAGCCTCCCCGCCTCCTTGCCACAGATTGCAGTTACTTTAGCCCTTTGTTTGTCACCAAGTTGACTTTTAGCTGTCGCAGAATTATGTCGTCAGCTCACTCGGGGTCGGATTCAACGTGCACAGACATGTCTCGATAGTACGTGTTGGCAAAAAAACAAAAAAAAAACTTGCCGCCAGTGTTTTGTCAGCAACTGCAAATCATATATCCGTACATTGCATTGGGTTGGGCTGGGCTGAGGGTGAGAACGCCTGACAACTTGCGTGGTGCTGTAAAAAACGTCCCTGCCAGCGGTGGCAAAAAGGCGATCCCCAAGGACAGGAATTTGTTTTCAAGGGCTTTCAAGTAATGATTACACATGGAGGATCAAATGTGTTTACAAAACTAATTCGGCCACCTTGCTTGCACTTTTACCTCTAATAAACAAGAATCTGTACCCAGTGGGTGCCGTGTATTTTTAGTTTTTATTATCATCCCGACTCACGTACTTCAGAATGTTTTATGTTTTTGCACAGATCTCTGTAATGCCCGTGAACTATATTTTAAGAAAATAAAATGAGCCTTCTGTCGTGTTTTTGTTTTTCACGAATCTCGCGTAATGTTTTTTCTCTATTTCAGCTTGCCGATGTCAGTATAGATCGTCTACTGCATCACGGAAAAGCTCGTTGGCTGAATTGTCCAGATGAAGTAATCCGAAGTGGAACTCTGAAGAGGTATCCAGTCTCTCCCAGAATTGGCAAAAAGATGACCCAAGGAACCATGCACCTCTTTGGTAAGATAAGAGCACGGCACGCTGTGTGCTTGTAGAGGAAACTCTTGCAAGAGTGACAGAATTATTTGTCGTGTCTTCAGGCAGAGGGGTTGAAGCTAGTGAACACCGTACATGGTATCTGGATTTAGTGATTTTTTTTATTGAGCTCGGGTATTTAGAGTATTAGTAATGTTAATATACCTCTTGTATGAATAAATGTTAATGAAGTCAGCATAACCACGCCCACTTAGAGGGGGTATGTTGTGGTAGCCTATATGTAGCCGTACCCACCCCCGAGGGAAAACTGCAGGAGGGAACGGGGTGGGGGTGGGGGGGGGGGGGGGGCGGGTTGGGTACGGCTACACGTAGGCTAATGTTGTGGTGATATTAAAATGGACTGTTCGGCGTTGCGCGCCTTTCCTCGCACGCAAACCTTATTAGCACACTAAAAGAAGATAATTTCATCAAAAAAAAAAAACAGTCGCATTTCGGTGATTTTTCTGCAACACGAGAAGAACTCAGTCGAAAAACTTTCGTCTCCATGCATACCCAACCTTGCCATGAGTCGCTGAAGACGCTTATTCATAATTTTGTTAAACTAGAAGAGTAATATTTTTTGGCTAAAACTGAACTATTGATTTTGAGTTTCCTTAAATCGCAACGTGTCTTTTAGTTTTGTAAAGTAATTTAAAGTGCTTGACTTACCTCCTTTAACGAGGTTTCTCCAGAATCTCCCTCGCCGTCACTTTCATACGACTTCTGTCCCCGAGAATTTAGCTTTGTTTTACACTTGGAGTATTTCCGTGATCCAGAACCGAGAATACCGTTAAACTTCATTCTCTTCGTTTAAGTGAGTTCGCTGAGCATTTCACTAAATAAGATTTTTTCTTTATTTCTTCAGCATTTGAGAAAGCAGTTATTCTTCTTTACTTGGAGCGTAAACATAAAAAGAAAGATAAAGATCGGGTGAGCTTTGTTTCAATTTTACTTACTTCACTTACAAACTTGCTTATTTATTTACTGATTTATTTGTTTGTCCTGTTTCGTAATTTTTTTTTATTTTCAGCCGTCTTCTGTGAGGACTGTGGACGAAATCAGGTTTAAAACAGTTATCCCCGCATCTTCGCTCGTCATACGAGACCACTGTTGGTTAACCGAAGGTAGGTCCTAACTTTCACTTCATTTATTTTGGCGACATAATTTTTCAAGTTGCTTTTCTGCTACTGCTTTTCGGCTTTTCTGCCTCAACGAAAGAACGTCCTTGAATCGGGAAAGCACAACGTTTATGGCAAATGGCGAAGAAACCTCCAGATCCTAACTCAACCGCGTTTGCCATACATGGTTTTCGGTAGCCTCAAACACCGTGAAGAATAATTTTGCACTATCTCATATAGTTACTGAGGCCATCCCAATAAAATGTTTCGTTTCCCATCGCCCCGTTTCGTGTGATGGTGGGTCGGTCGGTGGGGCAAAAAAACAAAAAAGAATGAACACTTGAAGGGGTCTGGGTTCCAGAGAAGGCTGGGCTACTAAGTAAGAAAGGATACTTCACAAATTAATGTGATCAAGTAAGCTGAAGCCACTCAAAAGGCACTAAGGCCACATGGTAGCGGGCATTACCCCTTAAATCTACCAAAGTAAAGATTGAGCCCAAGCATTAACAGCCATGGACAGCTGTTTCGGCCTTGTTAGGCCTCATCAGCATGGCATAGCTAATGTTCAGGCTCAAGTACCCACATATCAATAAAACAAGCAATGAAATCGTAAAGCTTGTGGGATGTGGCTGGAGTGACAAGGATACTTCACAAATTAATGTGATCAAGTAAGCTGAAGCCACTCAAAAGGCACTAAGGCCACATGGTAGCGGGCATTACCCCTTAAATCTACCAAAGTAAAGATTGAGCCCAAGCATTAACAGCCATGGACAGCTGTTTCGGCCTTGTTAGGCCTCATCAGCATGGCATAGCTAATGCTCAGGCTCAAGTACCCACATATCAATAAAACAAGCAATGAAATCGTAAAGCTTGTGGGATGTGGCTGGAGTGACAAGGATACTTCACAAATTAATGTGATCAAGTAAGCTGAAGCCACTCAAAAGGCACTAAGGCCACATGGTAGCGGGTATTACCCCTTAAATCTACCAAAGTAAAGATTGAGCCCAAGCATTAACAGCCATGGACAGCTGTTTCATTACTAAGTAAGAAAGCCTGGTTAGTAAGTCAACTCGTTATTCCTTATCTACAATGGCAGATATATTAAATCTCACGTTTAAAATCTGTAAGATATATAATCAGATGGTAAAATATGTCATATTAACATGACTATCAAAGGTCTTAACAGCCTTTAAAAAACGTAGTATCGATGTTAATTAAAGACAAGGACATCACATCATACCAATTGTTGTTAATAAAACAAGATCGTGTGCTTGTAACCTTGCTTCTTTGACAAGTAATTATTATTATTATTATTATTATTATTATTATTATTATTATTATTATTATTATTATTTATTATTATTATTTTTTTTTACTTTCGAAAAAAATGGGTCGGTCGGGCGATGGGAAACGAAACGTTTTATTGGGATGGCCTGATCCTTTTTGAGGAAATGTTGGCACAAAGGGAATTCCTAACTGAATTTCGTCGTAAATTTAACGCTTGATTTCTATATTTTGAGGAACTCTTACTGAATCATTCGTAGAAATACCTATATCAAATAAGAATTAAGAGTTAAGAAAGAGTTAAGAAAGAGCAAATCTGACGTATGGAAAAGTTTAAAAATGCTGCGGGTTACTGACTGTCCCGCAACTTAAATGTTGCTTTTGCCAATAGTATAACCTGACGTTCTAGTGAATCTTAACTGAAGAATTCCTTGTCTGGGGTGTCTTGTGTTCGGAGAGTGTTCTCACTTGCCTTTGTTTCTTCCACAGAGACGCTCCATTCTTGGGAACTAGTGAACATCAGTGATACAGCGGAGATTGGCAGACAGGAATGTAACTACCTGTTTGCTAACAAGTAAGATAATTTTTGGTGATTTTTCTCAGATCGTTTTTCAGTGGCACATGGCAAGGGATTTGTTTTCTTTGGTTTTACCACGGCTTCGCAAGGTATTGGTCCAAAAATAGTTAAAAAGACACCCCACTTTGACGGTTTGTGTACCAGTTAGAAATAAAGTAGCCTGCTTAGCAAGCGTTTCCGTGCGGTTTCCTATCAAAGATAGACCGATCAAAGAGATTTTTCGATGTTTTGCCCGCGCGAAAATGGAGCGAGAGCAAACAAAATTTTGCTCTCGCCCCATTTTTCTCGCGGCTAAAACTTCACGCGAACAAAAGTCTTTCTTTGCTCCGAAACCACACAGAAACGCTTGATACGCAGGCTAGAAATAAAAAAAGCTTGCTTTTGAAAGGTTTTGTGTTTCCGTTTGTTGTGAGATGGATGAGAAAAAATTTTGAATCCTCTGGACAATAATTATTCTTTTCTCTTATGAATGAAGAATTTTGAACCCGCTGAAGAAGAATTCCATATTTGTTACAGAACTGCCGAGGAAAAGCGAGACATGGTAAAACACATTAAAGATGCCATCAAACGAAGCATCAAAGCTGGAGCTACCTTGGCAGCCGCGTCTGCAGCCAGGTCGTCAAGCTTCAGGCGAAACGCAGAAGACCGGCTTAATTCCTCGGACCCTGGTCCTTTCTTGCGAGTAACTAACGATTCCACGACTGTGTTCCGACGATCGTTTAGCCACAATCCCGAAGGGACTCTGAAACGAAGATCATCTTTGGAAAGTGATGCTACTCACAGTTCAGGGGACAGTAACGCGGATACAGAGTCCGTCAGTAGTGGGACGATACGAGAAAGAAAGATTAGTTTGAAGAAAAAGAACAAAGCGGTATCTCCTATGGGAATGGAAAGCCAGATTCAATTAATATAAACCAACCAACCTGTGATCGTTGCCTTGGGTTCATGCCTTCATCTCATCTTGTTGACAAGCTAATTTGATGGAAAGCCAGGTGCATCTTTGTCAAGGAAGGAAATTCAGTGCATCTGTGGTTTCGCTCGCTCTCGCCTCTCGGGTGTGAATTCTTGGCCAACGGCGTAGAAGAGGAGCAGGGACCTGTGTTACGCCGATCAGTGGTAACGTTTGAGTGTAAATACTGACGTAAAACTTTTGGTCAAACCATCATCCATCGTCATCCACCTATAATTTGCCGTCTTTCTTTCCGTTTCTTGTGTTTTCTGGTTGCTTTATTCAGTTGAGGTTTCCTATCGCATTTCTTGTGTTTATAGTTTCCATTTTAAGGTGTCGCGTAGCGTTTCAGAATGTGTATTGTAGGTCTGTTGTATTTTTGTAGCGAGCGACACTACTCGCAAATATTTCTACTCATGCAGCCGTACAAGCAAGCGCCGTTTTTTTAAAACCCTTAACTTCTTCCCTACTTTATTGAGCGACCGTCAGCGTGTTCCAAATTACGTCTCGTTGCATAGTAAATGTGTGGAAACAACAAATACTGACTGCTAACCGTTTTAAATCATTTAAAGTTATTTATTTGGTTTAGCCGCAAGAGTTTGCTTTTTTGAAAGAAAATTTACTTTTGCTAGCGAACAGAGAGAACTTCAGAAGTACGTCCAGTCTAGCATCCTAGCCCTTTTTGTAACGTGTCGTGAGTGATCGCAGCTCTATACTATACAGAATATTTCTTATACTGTAAATTTAGTGTTTGAAATGAGAAAGTACAGAGTAGATAATTTTATACAGAGTGAGTTTAGGTCCAACAGAAGTGCCGAGTTCTTTTGTGTATATTGCGTTATTAAATTATTTGTTTATTTTGGTTTAATAATGTGTGTTTTATCTCTACATTCCTCTAAAGCTGTATGGTACCCAAAACTTCATTATCAGGAGGAGATGTAGCCTGGGTAGCTAATCCCGAAACGGGAGCGAAAGGGGAGATTATCGAGTTCGGCGCCAGCCAGGGAGGCTAGCAGGGATAAAGACAGACTGCAAGCAGTTTTTTTTTCCGAAGTTCTTTATTTTACAATCAAACACATAATACAAAGATGTGGTATTAAATTACATACAATACAGTACAATGCCATACAAGTGACACAAGAAAGCAGTGCCCTTCTATTCCTACGTTTTGTTGTACACCGCAAAGATAAAGGAACCTTGTGTCTCAGGGGTTATATAAATTCTGTGGGGGTGGGGATTCTCAAAAGTCACCGAGCCTCGCGACGCAAGGGAGGGGGTTCTAAACAAAAAGGCCTTTCTGTGGAAAAATCAACAACAACAAACAGATACGCCTCAGTCCCTTTCCATTCCACCCATCAAATATTCCAGCCGCATTTTCTGAAAAAATCGATTTGCCATAGATTGTGGTCTATTTTGTTGTTGCCGAGAGCTACATGGGTTCCCACCTTGATCTCCAGGCCACAAGACAGGCCCTAGTTCCTAAAAGTTAATCGCACCACCAGGAGGGTGGGACAGATCTACAACTTACAGTATGGTGACTATCTTTATTTATTTTATTTATTTATTAATTACAATCTATGGTTAAAAAGCCAAAGGATAATCCATAAAGGAGCCCTAGACCCCATATATAAACAGATCACCTATAAACTAATATAGATACGCAAGAAGTAGTAACTTCTAAGAATACATTAATTAAGGGGGCAATATACCTGAATGCTACATTTTTGTCACTTTTTTACCTTTAAACCTTATCTTCTCGAGATTTCGTGCCGTCCAAAAAACCCATCATAGTTTTGTAGCACATAACCCCATAAAATAATATCTCAGAATTTTGGGTGATTTTTACAGTTTTTGTGAGGTGGGAGGGGAGAGGGATTGAAAGAGATGGTGAGAAAAATGAAGATTTTAAGGTCATTAAAAATTAAATTTGGAGGTTAAAAATTAATTGACAAACACCAAACAGTTCGTCCTCAACCTGGCATGCACCTGTGTTGTAGTGGACTGTCTAAGTGTTTGTGTATGCCTAATTTTCCCTTTTTAATTTCTTCATCAATCACTTCTTATTTCATCAAAATCCAGGTATAACGCCCCCTTAAGGAATAAAAAAATCAAATACCGTAAAAGCTCTATGAAAATTGTGTCTCCTCGCAACTTCACACGCATGCGTCTTTCACCCGCCCACAATCCATCACAGAAATTAGACCACTCACAGTCTAGATTTGAACTGATGACCTCTGCAACTTTTTGCACCTGCACAAGTTGCCCACTCAGATGCAATTATCATGCGTATCTACACCTCTAATGTCCTTAGGGGTCAGGAGCATGTCCTAAAAGGTGTTGTTTAAGTTTATCAACAGGTTTCACAGCAAAATTGTGTACTGCAGTTAAATGCTTTTTAAGTGGGCCATACTAACTGAAGATCTTTAATCTTTAACCATTATTTATACACGGTAAAAAATTCATCAGGTATCCTAAAACCTAAAATCCTAATCCTAATATGGGGGATGGATGCCCAGTAGTCACCGTACTTGCCCAGTCTTTGTTATCTATGTACATGTTGTGGTTCAAATTTTGCTTTGTTTAAAAATTTTCAAACCTACAGGTTTAGTTTTTGTTTTCCTTTGGCTCAGATTATGGTAAGCTCTGAGACAAAGGACTTATGAAATTAAACTGGTTTGAAAATTTTTAAGCCAAAGAAAAATTTGAACCACAACACACAGATATATATATTGCAGAGGAACCTTCACAGCCTGAAACAACCAAAACTATTGTACACATTTAATCAAGCTATAAACTTATGTTTCATATTTTAACATATGCTGTAACTTCAAATCAATTTACATATGATACACATGTGGTCTTCACCTTTCATGTAAAGTAAACAGTTCTAGCCAAACAAAACTTTCTTAATTAAATAGAAAGTATTGTTCACAAGAACAATATCAACTACTGTTTGGTGACTTGATCTGAACATTAACACTGCCTTTTGACCCACAGCTATCTGGGGGAGTAGAAGTAGTTTGTTTTAGTTTGTAAGCAGTAAGTAAGATGCTGAAGGGAAAAGTTGCATTGAATTTGATGCTATCAAAGTGGTACAATCCTTTCTGCTCTTGAGCAAATGCCAATGCACCATTTTGTTGAAAGAAGGCCAAAAGAAGCCACAAAGAAAAACAGTCTTTTTTGCTTAAATCTTAAAATAATAAGAGCAAAAATAGAGGAAAATGCAGGGAATCTGTAGTTTCAGAGCACAGTTAAATTTCCATCTGATTTTCACAAAATTGATCTGATTCTGAGCAATAATTTCTATTTTCAAAGCCAGATAGTGGCTGGTGCACCATGTACCAAGTCCATTGTTAGTGTATTGTTTTCTTCCATTGTGTTGGTTTATTGTATCGTTCTTTGTATTGTTTCTCCATTGTTGTATGCTTTGTGATGTCACCCATGACCTTAGTATATGGTGCACCAGCCTTAATAGTGACATAATATTATGATAAGTTTTACTTGCCATCCTTAGTTATTTGCCATTAATGTTCAAAGTAATCTTTACAGCTTGTTATCTGGTCTTCTTGTTTGTGTTACTTCCCTTGGTAATTCTTTCAGGGGATGAAATGTTCTGCTTCCTTCTTCTGCCAAGTCTCCTCCATCTTGGTCATCACACAAATGCACCACTATACTGGGTGCATCCTCCATAGATGTGTGTAGTTCATATGGCTGTGATTTGTCCAAGGTTGCTACAGCAGCCAGCAGATCATAATTAACAACAGGGTGTGACTCAAGACTCTGCTCCCAGCCAACAGGAGGGGAGGCAGGTGGAGAGATCAGAAACTGCTTTGTCAGCGGCGGTGGCTTCAGATTAGAGTTGTTGTTCAGGGAGGACTGTCTCTGCAAAAAAAAAGAAAATAGAGTGTTACTAAATGGTAAACAACTTATCACACCTTTAACTCTCTTGTAAAAGCTCAGAACCTACAACTGTGACTGCACTTTGCATCTTGGCAGTAATAATATAACTTCAGGTATGGGCACTGACTACTTTTTAAATTTTGTCCTGAAGACTTTTTCTTTACTGGTCACATCACCTTCCAAACATGGCTGTGACTCAAAAACATGAAACTCTTCTTACCGTAAAAAGCTCTATTAAGCCCCCCGTCTCTATTAACCCCCCTCTCTAATAAGCCCCCCCCCCCCCGTTTGGAAGCCGGTTTTTGTAATAAGCCCCCCCCCCCTTTCTAATTAGCCCCCCACCGCCCCCCTTTGGGACATGAGATTTTGTAATATTATTACTCCCTCCTATTCCCTTTTACAAAATCCACTTCATGCGGCCCAGTTGGTTTGCTTTTAAACAAATATACACTCAAACACAAAATACTGTTTCTTGATCTGTATTAAATACTTAAGTTTCACTGCAGTTGTTTGAGTTATGTACAAAGACTATTTTAAGACAAAAATGGCATGTTTAAGATTTGAAGTAAGCCCCCTCTCCAATAAGCCCTCTGTTAATGAGGCCTGAAATTAAATAAGCCCCCCCCCCCCAAGGGGGTTAATAGAGCTTTTACGGTATTCATAAATTATGGAACAATGTGACCAAAGAGCTGGGATAGCCCCAATACAATGGCCCAAAACAGCACAAGGCAAATAGCAACAATATTGTAGCTACGACTGCCACCTGCAAAACCTGGAAAGATATCTTAGTGGGGGTGGGGAGTTGATACAGGTGAGAAGCTCAGCATAGGATGTGGCTTACTTTTTAATGACAGCTCTTGAAAAAGATACAAAAAATGCTTGTTTTGTGTAAATAAAACTTGAGGACAAGTATCTTGACTAGCAGTTTCCATTGGAAAGTGAAGCGCCGTGGCTAAAGCACATGCAGAGGAATGGTGGTAGAGGGCAATGTTGCGAACTGCATGAACTTTAAATGGTAAACAGATGAGCGACTTGATTGACTTTTTATTGTCGGAAATTGCCTGTGATATATTCAACAGTCAGATAAACTGCAATCAGGCGTCTTTTACTTTTTGCCTTTGCTGACACACCTTTGTTGTGTACATTTGCTCATGGTTGCTGCATGCCAGGTGATAAAAGTGAAAATAATATTAACCATCTAAAGACTGAATACTGCAATTTCAATGGTTGAACTTCAGGGCTGTCATTGGGGCCCATAACCCAAAACACTTGTGACAACTGAGCTTAGTCCATGTTACGGGTGATGGTCGCTTTGTAAATAAACAACGTTCATGGAGCAAGATCAAATGTTATGGGTGACAAATTTCATGTTACGCCTGCTTCAAACTTAACTTCTGCCCCCAAACTTAACTTCTAACCCTGCTAAGTCAAAAAGGTGGTCATGAACTTGAAATACAGCTAGTTTCCTAAGTACTGTATTTAGCACTTAGAGAATCAAAACTGTGTAAAAAAGGCTAATGAGGGCTTTGATTCCCCTGGCACAAATTTGCTCGCAAACTATTCTTTGCTTCACATTAGTTACTCACGAGATGAGACTTTTGTCTTATGTCTCGATTCAAGAATTTCATCTTGCAAGAGGTAGTAACTTACTTCTAAGAGGTACTGTAGTTTAACCACCTTTAATTTAATAATATTATAATTATACATGTATATTATATGTAAATTACCTGTACAAGAAAGACACCAAGCTCGTAACCAAGGAAAAGTTGTCCTTGTAGATCTTTTTTAGCTTTTTTTGCATTCTCCTCCTTGTCAAATGTAACTCTTACTCTGTGAAAACTCTTTAAGTAGATGAAGCTTCGGTCATTTTCACTACCATATGGACAAAACAGCTTTTCAAATAATTTCTGTAAAGAATAAGCACCATTTATGTGTCAATAAGATACTACATGGTTTGAGACCTGAACTAGCTGTTTTTAAAACCCTCCTTTACCTAAAATGTTATGAATAATACATAAATATTATTGAATTCCAAACCCCATCAAGTAAGTGAGTAAGTGAGCAACTGACTGCTTTCTGTGAACGATATATGAAATAAATCATATGTGAACTGTGGAAAAGAAATCAAATGAAGAATGATCCTCACAGTTGTGAATGCAATTTTTACAATTGCACAAAGAAGCCTGAAAAAATCCAGGACTTCAAAAGGGTTTGAACCTGTGACCTTGCGATACCTGTGCAAAATAATGCTCTAACCAACTGAGCTATGAAGCCACTGATGTTGGGAGTAGGTCAATTATGGGTTCATATTTCCCCGTCAAAGAAATGAGTGTGAATCATAAATGAAATAAATCATATACAGTGTATGAACTGCGGATTAATGAAATCAAATGAAGAATGATCCTCGCAGTTGTGACTGCTTTCTCCCCATCACTTATGCAATTCACAACTTAAAAATTACTGGTAATGGTAACAGTGAAGCAGGTTAATTGAGAACTGGGATGAAACATGAATATATGCAGAAGAGGATGTGGAAATACCTTGATAACACAACAAAGAATAAAACTGATGGTAAGATGATTATTTTATTGAAGAGTTGGTTATTTTTATTCTGATTTACTCAAAACAACAGTTGATGAGAACATGTGATCCATGACTGTTTCCTAGAACTAACAAGTAGCTGAGACCCTTCTTTTATCTGGAACACTGGCAAACATGCCGCTTCCGGCATGTGCCAAGAGAGGTATAGAGGACAGGATTTTTTTATTGCATACTGTATGTCTGCAAAATGTTTTCTTGGTCAAAGAAAAATCCAGAAATCAGGCATTAGCACCATGTTTATTTTAGTAACAGCCACACTAATTAGCCATACCTGTCTGTATTACATTTGCAGCCCAAAAAAAACACAAAAGTGACAAAAAAAGTGACCCCATAATAAGAACCAGGAACATGTCATGCAACCTGTTTTACCCTTGTACTCCTTAAAGTGCCTGTGAAGCGAAATTTGTTTCTCGCTAATTTTAAAGTTTAATCTATAAAACTCGACATTCCAAAATTTGAGGTGCTCTTGATTAAAATCGGCGATTATACAAGCGTTTGAAATTGGGCTATTTTGCCCTCAAAAATGGCATTTGAATCACGCGGCCAAAAAGACACGTGACAATAGCTGTGATGTAATTTTGACGTAATTTTGGGGACAAGTATTCCAACTATTTCACTATAATTCATAAGCACAAACACATTTTTGTACCCAAAATGACGTCACATCATAGAATTTCGCGAATAAACACAACCCAGACACCTGACCATTTTCAAAGGCAAAATAGCCCAACTTCAAATGCTTGTAAAATCAACAATTTTAATCACAAGCATCTCAAATTTTGAGATTCTTGCATTTTTAGGGGTAAACTTTAAAATTAGCAAGTAACAAATTTCGCTTCATAGGCACTTTAATGTTCAGTTTAAATCTCACCTGCGGCCACCAAAACAATGATTATTATTGTCAAACTCGAGTGAACATAGGGCTAGCGGAAATTTTTTTATTATTCTATACACCTTTAGTGGCAGTGTGAGTTTTGTTCTTTTTCTGTGCTTTCCTTTAAGGCCTTATGTTGTCATGCCCTTTTTGAAAATTCACAGTTTCCTGTCTTTCTGCAGTCCAAGGGTGCATTCCCTTGGGATGATCCAGATTAGGATCAATTATCCAAGATTACTTGGATCATGGCACATCAATGAAAGGAACCTAGCTTGGTTCCTTTGATGCACCCTGATCCCAGTGATCTTGGATCATCCATTGAAAACCATTTCAGTAAGTGAAGGTCCCTGTTTTCTTTTGCAAGACCCTGATGGCAAGATTTCAGTGATTTTTCCTGCTTCACTCAGATATCTTGTGTGATGACATAATAAGTAATGGTAATAGCATGAGTGGAGTACAATTCAGGGAGCAATCGGGTGAGTGATTTCAAATTGGCTGAGCATGTAGCGCGAGGCTGATTTGAAATTACGAGCACGATTACCCCTGAATTGTACGACACGAAGTCCGATTACCAGTTAATTGTGTCAATAACAAAATGCGAGAAACTCTAGAGGTCAACTTTCTAAACTGTAAAATTATTGTACAAAATAACCAACGGAAATTGTTGCTATTTTCAAAGCGCGAAGATTGACAACTGACACAACATGACAGCTACTGCTCAGCATACCCAAATAAGGTAACTGTCCGATTTGGCCTGTCCAATTATAGGTGTTTGAAATCGGACAGCTCAAATCAGACAGTTTGGACCTGAAGCAGCCAATTAAGACACAAATAAAGGCTGTTAAGAACCAATCACATTCAAGCATTTTGTTATTGACACAATAATAATAATAAGTAATAGTAATTGGACCGAGTGGAGTACAATTCAGGGAGTAATCACGTGAGTAATTTCAAAATCAGACGAGCGCGAAGCGCGAGGCTGATTTGAAAATACGAGCGCGATTACTCCCTGAATTGTACGACACGAGGTCCAATTACTAATTAATCGTATCTATAACAAATTTCTAGGTCCAATTACTAATTAATCGTATCTATAACAAATTTCGGAATTAAAAATTTCTTTTGGGAAGGTCTTTTGAGCGAAAACGTCTGTAGCGCTTTCCATATGTTTTGAAAACTGCAGGAAACGTTTGCAAAGGAAGCCATTAAAGCGTGCGTAATTGCCGTGAAAATCACGTGGGTATCCAATTACAAAAAGTTCAAATTGGATAGCTGTAATTGGACACCCACGTGATCGCGCGCCGATTACGTGACAAATAGGCGCGCGGAGAACCAATCACGATCGAGAATTTTGTTATAGATACGATTATAATAATAATAATAACAATTTATTAGTAGTACTTCCACAAGGTGGCTCTTTGCCTACTAATTACAAATCTCAAATGAAATCAAATTAAATCAAAGTTGAAAATTTGGTTTATCAATGGAGTTGATAATGTAAATTGACCACCGTACAGGGATTCGATTAGCTGACGTTTTGAGCGTTAGCCCTTCGTCGGAGCGAATCGATTCGCTTCGACGAAGGGCTAACGCTCAAAACGTCAGCTAATCGAATCAAGAAACTCAGCCCACATATGACATCAAGTCCGGGAATCGAACCCGGGACACATTGGTGGAAGGCAAGTGCTCTCACCACTATGCCAACCCTGCTCCCGCAAATATATGCCAAATGCTGGTTAGGTGTTTTCACAGCTGTAGAAAAAATTAGCTGCACCTGGATTTATAAGTCATCATAGCATGGGGTATTTTTAGCAACTTGGCATGAATGACATAATATCTGGTTGTTTGCGGTCTAGTATAATGTACGAATAACTTGTGTAATTTTAGCCGGCTATGAAAATGGGCTCTGTCCTGGTGTACCGGTACACAAGGGAATAACCATTGTTCTTTCTTTGTTTAGGAGTCATTGGTTAGCTGTTGTGTATTGTTTGGTCTTTTGTATTGGCTCTTGTGAACCGGTACACGAAGACAGAACCCGAAAAGGTGTCCGAGATAATATAAACAATCAATGAAAAGGTTTATGCCAGCCACACAGGGCGTGAAAATAGATACCTCTTTACCTGAACCAAAAGGCAGCCCTAAATTTAAGCTTAATTCTAACTAGCTAAGCTTCGAACATCTGATTTCTCCACAAAATCTAAAGTGACACAAGGAATTCATCGTTTAATTAGACAAAGGAAAAATGAACGGTTTGAGATGTCAACAGAATACCAAATTCCCTTCATAAATACAAACAAATAGATTACATTTAATTTCTTTTCCATCCACTAAAGAAGCAAAATATTTATACAAGGTTCAAGTTCTTACGCTTAAAGAAATACCGTACCGGAGTCATTAATATTCCCTCACTGATCAATTCACACCACGAGTTTAACATAACCCCAGTTCATGAACAAAAAACATTTAAACAGTAACAAAATCTACATAGAAACTGAAGAAGCGACCGCTTATGGCTCTACCGACTTACCTTTGTGTTTCCATCTTCATAAACATCATTAGGCACATTCGTAATCGACAAACTCCACAAGAAATTTTCCTCTTCGCCATCGCCGAAATCAGTACACGAAGTCTCCATATTTTCGTCGTTAGGCTTCATTATGAAGGCAACTCGATCGCTCTCCGTGTGAGAAATATGACGGCTACGTGAAACGTCACACAGAGAATGAACTCAATGATGAAATATTTTACATTGCAGCCAACAAGGGAGACTTTTGACTGCGCAGGCGCGTGAATTTTTTTGTTTTTTCAGTTTTCGACGATCACGCGGTTTTGTGTGCTGTTGAATTTGACAACCAAAACTTTAACGATAAGGCATTCTTGAACAGGTCGTCAGCAAGCCAAATCAAACATATTGCCACGCAAAGCAATTTACGGTGAAGAAAAAAATTTGGGTTTGACATCAATTGTCGTAGTTTTGCGGTCGGTAAAGGTCTGTTCGTGTGGAGGTGTCGACGGTCAAGATGGCGATTTGTCTGCAACGAGTATTTGACGAGCCCAGTGTCGATGCATTTTTCTGCCGTCCAAGAGTCTGCTTCAGATCGTAGTTAATGTCAAGCTAAACAAGTGGGACTTTTGTGGTAAGTACAACCCATCTTTGGTTCCTTGAGTTTGTTTTTTTAGGTTTTTATTTGCTTCGTTTTCTGCCAAGGAAGAAATCGTGTTGCTATCATTTTCAATTCCATGATGTTGTTCAACAAGATAATCTTACCGTTTTCGTTTACATCATTTCTTCATGAAAGTCGAATACGACACTGCAATTAACTAATCCTTCCATTTGATGGGTACAGCTGTCGTTTCTTATCCATGATCTTTGTTGTCAGGCAAGTTGAATGGTTTGATTAGTAAATTTAGTTTTTGTATTACCTCAATTAAAAGTTTGTCATCATACCCCCGAGACTTTTGTTTCCCTTCGTGATATGGGAATTCCCATTAACAGGGGATACTTCTGTTAGTGTACTACCTGTTAGCAAAATCTGGTGTAATTTCGTGGTGCACCCCCTATTCACCCTGGCCAGACAAAGCTTCGTTGATCGAATTTCATTTTCAAAATATTGGATATTTAGGCTCACGCTTTTACCCTGCCTAGATTTCGCAAATTATAATCTACTATCAATATTGAGTTATCACCAAGTTGTACTTACTCCAAATTTATTTTGTCTTAAACCTTAACTTTGTAGACCATTCCGTTAACGTATTTTGGCGTTTGTTGTCAGGACAGTCGTTCGCAAGTGAAATTAAATTGTGCTTCGAGATTTGATTGCGACTACATTTTTGTGTATTCCCGAGTAACTAATTCGTGATACGGGGATCGACCAGGAGGAGAGATTCTCTAATACCATATCAATACTTTGACCGAAACAAAAGAAATTTAAGTACTGCATTGATAGACCAGATTTTCGATCAAAGATGATTCTTGCGCGAGCAAGTTTGTTCCGCCTTTGATGGATGCTACTCGAATTCGTTTTCGTCAATTTGTCAATATGCCTTGGTCAAGCCCCCTTAATGCAGCTTTACGTCTGTTTGCTCATCCTTTTTCTTACTTTTCTCAGGTAATTTTGAGTTTGACTGCAAATTAAGAGGGTAGAGAACGTAAAACTATTTCAGATCAGGAGAATTCATAGGAGTAGTGATTTTAAGTGATAGGATGGCAGAAGAATTTGCAACCTGACAGCTGATTATGCTACATTTTCACCAATTCTTCTGTTATTATGATAGCCTGTTTTTGTTTTCAACATCAACACAACCAGAAGAAGGCAATTTAGCAACTGGATCCTTCAACACATGTTAGGAATTAAGTGAAAAAACACCAAAACATTTTACAAGTTTTTGTTTGGTGTTGCATCAACTCACTCAATTTTCATATCGAAACATCATTTTGAATCTTAAATTGTGTTGTGTATTTAAAATTCTTTTGCAAATTTGATTATTCAATACATACAAATGTGCTTTTCTTTTGTTTCACTTGCAGGGGAAGCAGAGGTGGAATAAATGTGTTACAATATTAGCTAAATGGACACCCTTCTGGCTAACACCTGAATGAAAATTGTTGAATAAAAAGTAATCATATACATTTGTAGCCTCTCTTTTAACTGAATCATCACTATTTAGACTTGATCATCTCTACAAAGAATTGTTGATGTATTTACATTTGTTTTTATTAAGGTGTTGTAATGTACATTTATTAATATTTCAAAAACTAAAGAAGATAGTAGTTTCCTATGGTGAATGTTACTTACACAGATTATTGTGTCACTAGTAATTTCACTAGTTGTGGGTTTTTCCTCTCATGATATTTGTTGAAATGAATCCCTCTTTTATTGTTGATTTGCACAAGTGATGGTTTTATTATAACTCAACTTGAACACATTTTGGTCTTTCAAGTAAAACTACTACATATCAGGCCTCTGACTTCAACAGCGTAAAACAAACCTCTACCATTAAAAAAATATTTTAGTGAACGATCAAAACAGAACTGATGCAAAACAGCAGCAATGCGTTTGTAGATTGGTTAGTAAAATTCTTTTTACTATCATCAGAATGTTGGGAGGAGGTCATGCAAAACAAAATGAATCAAAATTATTTGCAGCAGCATAAAACTCAAAAGATATTGTTAGCTTTGGGCCTTTTCACTTCTTGGGAGATTGCTCCTAAATAAACCAGAAGATCAGAGGCAAGTTGTGTTTCATAGCTTATGTAGAAAATTTTAATTATAATTCCATTCTTAGAACAAACAAAGCAAGCAGGTAAGGGCAGCTGTGTATTATGAAAATGAACATGAGGGTTCACTATTTATGAAAAGTATAACAGTGAGTTTATTTTGTAACAGCAGCCAATTCAAAGCCCAACAGATCAACTGAGGAATTACCAAGAAATCTGAGCTCCTCAATGGACAAAGCTTCAGTCATTCCAATGGGCAAAATTACTCGAAAAATATAACCACTTTGGTTTATTTTGACTTGAAATGGTTTCCCTATACTCGGACGTTTTCCATGCACATCAGTCTACTCTTAATACGAGCACAACTATGATCCAAGCAAAGCTTAAATTATAGTTTAAAAATATTAAACAGCAAAAGCCCAGTTGCAGAAACAAGGGAATCTGTTGATCATAAGTCAAATGTAGCAGTTCA
>JAEMWC010000235.1:62500-130000 GCA_016490735.1 Pachyseris speciosa | reverse complement strand
TTCTTCGAAGGATAAGTTAACAAAGAGCTAACGTCGTGTCATAGAATACTAGACACATAAACAAGGTCGGTAAAAAGAAACAAAAAGATGTTTTTCACTTTCTTCAGTAATTATAATCGTCAAGCACACGTTATGCCTTATTTTGCTATGAACGACGTCAAAGTAGGGAAATCGAAAGAAAAATTTGCTGTCATGCGCTCACGTTTTCGAGAAAACATGAAATGTGGTCATTTCACGTTGTTGACAGCGACCTTCAGATCAGACTACGAGTACGAGATTGAGTACGAGTACGACTTTCAAATTACAAAACAGTTGCGTTCTCAGAGGCCTCGCTCCTCAATGTTGTTAAACAGAATAGAATGAGGCTCTAGGAACGAGAGTTGGTGTCATACATTATCATCTAAACTTGCGACTAGTAACTGAAAAGTCGTACTCGTACTCGTAGTCCGATCTGAAGGTCGCTGTTAGCGACTTGTTTAGAAGAGGACGGCAAAGAAATGTAGCAAAATGCAAAACGCACGTGCAGAGCGATTAGCCGTTAGTTACCAGGCTTCCAGCAAGACTACATGCCAAGTTGAATAGACGGCGAAAGAAAGGAGAAGCCACATAACAAGCAGAAAAGACGACAGAAGAGACGGTAAAAAAAAACAGACATCGAGATATTTTTGATCCCGATACCGCTCTATAGCTTAACGCCTGTTTTTTCGATGCCGTGAAAAAACAGAACAGCCATGCGGGACGGACTCTAATTACGAAAACAAGTTTTACATTTCTGTTTTTAATAGCAAATAATGGACAAAGCAAAAGAGAATCCGCCTTGGACACAGAATTTTTTATTACATTAAATTGTTACAACAAATTATTATTTTCTTCGATTCATCATAATTCCTCATTCGCTACATATCAATTCATTTCGATGACGTATGCGATATTATCCCCGAGACGTATCAACTTTCTCTTCAAGAAACCTCCACACTCCACCTCTCCCCCCACCAACTCGACCGTCTTGAGTAAATACTGCTCACAGACCTCACAGTAATTTAGGTTATGAGCTCGAGATTTCTATCGCGTGAGAGCTGATGAGGGCGCAGCACGAATCAGCTCTCACGTATAGAAATCGAGAGCGAATAATCTAATTGTTTTAGTATAAATCTTCTAGTCGTTCAAAACTTAACAAGTAAATTATCTAAATCCTCCTCGCAGACACTTCGAAAACGCGAAGAGGCGGCCGCCATTTTGTTGAAAACCGCTGCTAACTATCCGTCACAGAATAGCTAGCTAGAAGTGTAGCCAATAAGAGAACGGCATTCATGATACAACGCTAGTAGATTTATACTAAAACAGAGTGGATAGCGAGTAGCGTAGCCAATAAGAGAACGGCATTCATGATACAACGCTAGTAGATTTATACTAAAACAGATTGGATAGCGAGTAGCGTAGCCAATAAGAGAACGGCATTCATGATACAACGCTAGTAGATTTATACTAAAACAGATTGGATAGCTAGTAGCGTAGCCAATAAGAGAACGGCATTCATGATACAACGCTAGTAGATTTATACTAAAACAGAGTGGATAGCTAGTAGCGTAGCCAATAAGAGAACGGCATTCATGATACAACGCTAGTAGATTTATACTAAAACAGAGTGCATAGCTAGTAGCGTAGCCAATAAGAGAACGGCATTCATGATACAACGCTAGTAGATTTATACTAAAACAGATTGGATAGCTAGTAGCGTAGCTAATAAGAGAACGGCATTCATGATACAACGCTAGCAGATTTATACTAAAACAGAGTGGATAGCGAGTAGCGTAGCCAATAAGAGAACGGCATTCATGATACAACGCTAGTAGATTTATACTAAAACAGATTGGATAGCGAGTAGCGTAGCCAATAAGAGAACGGCATTCATGATACAACGCTAGTAGATTTATACTAAAAATGTGTGGATAGCGAGTAGCGTAGCTAATAAGAGAACGGCATTCATGATACAACGCTAGTAGATTTATACTAAAACAGAGTGCATAGCTAGTAGCGTAGCCAATAAGAGAACGGCATTCATGATACAACGCTAGTAGATTTATACTAAAAATGATTGGATAGCGAGTAGCGTAGCTAATAAGAGAACGGCATTCATGATACAACGCTAGCAGATTTATACTAAAACAGATTGGATAGCTAGTAGCGTAGCCAATAAGAGAACGGCATTCATGATACAACGCTAGTAGATTTATACTAAAACAGAGTGGATAGCGAGTAGCGTAGCTAATAAGAGAACGGCATTCATGATACAACGCTAGTAGATTTATACTAAAACAGAGTGGATAGCTAGTAGCGTAGCTAATAAGAGAACGGCATTCATGATACAACGCTAGTAGATTTATACTAAAACAGAGTGGATAGCTAGTAGCGTAGCCAATAAGAGAACGGCATTCGTGATAGAACGCTAGTAGATTTATACTAAAACAGATTGGATAGCTAGTAGCGTAGCCAATAAGAGAACGGCATTCATGATACAACGCTAGTAGATTTATACTAAAACAGAGTGGATAGCGAGTAGCGTAGCTAATAAGAGAACGGCATTCATGATACAACGCTAGTAGATTTATACTAAAACAGAGTGGATAGCTAGTAGCGTAGCCAATAAGAGAACGGCATTCATGATACAACGCTAGTAGATTTATACTAAAACAGAGTGGATAGCGAGTAGCGTAGCTAATAAGAGAACGGCATTCATGATACAACGCTAGTAGATTTATACTAAAACAGAGTGCATAGCTAGTAGCGTAGCCAATAAGAGAACGGCATTCATGATACAACGCTAGTAGATTTATACTAAAACAGAGTGGATAGCGAGTAGCGTAGCTAATAAGAGAACGGCATTCATGATACAACGCTAGTAGATTTATACTAAAACAGAGTGGATAGCTAGTAGCGTAGCTAATAAGAGAACGGCATTCATGATACAACGCTAGTAGATTTATACTAAAACAGAGTGGATAGCTAGTAGCGTAGCCAATAAGAGAACGGCATTCATGATACAACGCTAGTAGATTTATACTAAAACAGAGTGCATAGCTAGTAGCGTAGCCAATAAGAGAACGGCATTCATGATACAACGCTAGTAGATTTATACTAAAACAGAGTGGATAGCGAGTAGCGTAGCTAATAAGAGAACGGCATTCATGATACAACGCTAGTAGATTTATACTAAAACAGAGTGGATAGCTAGTAGCGTAGCTAATAAGAGAACGGCATTCATGATACAACGCTAGTAGATTTATACTAAAACAGAGTGGATAGCTAGTAGCGTAGCCAATAAGAGAACGGCATTCGTGATAGAACGCTAGTAGATTTATACTAAAACAGATTGGATAGCTAGTAGCGTAGCCAATAAGAGAACGGCATTCATGATACAACGCTAGTAGATTTATACTAAAACAGAGTGGATAGCGAGTAGCGTAGCTAATAAGAGAACGGCATTCATGATACAACGCTAGTAGATTTATACTAAAACAGATTGGATAGCTAGTAGCGTAGCCAATAAGAGAACGGCATTCATGATACAACGCTAGTAGATTTATACTAAAACAGAGTGGATAGCGAGTAGCGTAGCTAATAAGAGAACGGCATTCATGATACAACGCTAGTAGATTTATACTAAAACAGAGTGGATAGCGAGTAGCGTAGCTAATAAGAGAACGGCATTCATGATACAACGCTAGTAGATTTATACTAAAACAGAGTGGATAGCGAGTAGCGTAGCCAATAAGAGAACGGCATTCATGATACAACGCTAGTAGATTTATACTAAAACAGAGTGGATAGCTAGTAGCGTAGCCAATAAGAGAACGGCATTCATGATACAACGCTAGTAGATTTATACTAAAACAGAGTGCATAGCTAGTAGCGTAGCTAATAAGAGAACGGCATTCATGATACAACGCTAGTAGATTTATACTAAAACAGAGTGGATAGCGAGTAGCGTAGCCAATAAGAGAACGGCATTCATGATACAACGCTAGTAGATTTATACTAAAACAGAGTGCATAGCTAGTAGCGTAGCCAATAAGAGAACGGCATTCATGATACAACGCTAGCAGATTTATACTAAAACAGAGTGCATAGCTAGTAGCGTAGCTAATAAGAGAACGGCATTCATGATACAACGCTAGTAGATTTATACTAAAACAGAGTGGATAGCGAGTAGCGTAGCCAATAAGAGAACGGCATTCATGATACAACGCTAGTAGATTTATACTAAAACAGAGTGCATAGCTAGTAGCGTAGCCAATAAGAGAACGGCATTCATGATACAACGCTAGCAGATTTATACTAAAACAGAGTGCATAGCTAGTAGCGTAGCTAATAAGAGAACGGCATTCATGATACAACGCTAGTAGATTTATACTAAAACAGAGTGGATAGCTAGTAGCGTAGCCAATAAGAGAACGGCATTCATGATACAACGCTAGTAGATTTATACTAAAACAGAGTGGATAGCGAGTAGCGTAGCCAATAAGAGAACGGCATTCATGATACAACGCTAGTAGATTTATACTAAAACAGAGTGGATAGCGAGTAGCGTAGCTAATAAGAGAACGGCATTCATGATACAACGCTAGCAGATTTATACTAAAACAGAGTGGATAGCTAGTAGCGTAGCCAATAAGAGAACGGCATTCATGATACAACGCTAGTAGATTTATACTAAAACAGATTGGATAGCTAGTAGCGTAGCTAATAAGAGAACGGCATTCATGATACAACGCTAGTAGATTTATACTAAAACAGAGTGGATAGCGAGTAGCGTAGCCAATAAGAGAACGGCATTCATGATACAACGCTAGTAGATTTATACTAAAACAGATTGGATAGCGAGTAGCGTAGCCAATAAGAGAACGGCATTCATGATACAACGCTAGTAGATTTATACTAAAACAGAGTGGATAGCGAGTAGCGTAGCCAATAAGAGAACGGCATTCATGATACAACGCTAGTAGATTTATACTAAAACAGAGTGGATAGCGAGTAGCGTAGCCAATAAGAGAACGGCATTCATGATACAACGCTAGTAGATTTATACTAAAACAGATTGGATAGCTAGTAGCGTAGCTAATAAGAGAACGGCATTCATGATACAACGCTAGTAGATTTATACTAAAACAGAGTGGATAGCGAGTAGCGTAGCCAATAAGAGAACGGCATTCATGATACAACGCTAGTAGATTTATACTAAAACAGAGTGGATAGCGAGTAGCGTAGCCAATAAGAGAACGGCATTCATGATACAACGCTAGTAGATTTATACTAAAACAGATTGGATAGCTAGTAGCGTAGCTAATAAGAGAACGGCATTCATGATACAACGCTAGTAGATTTATACTAAAACAGATTGGATAGCGAGTAGCGTAGCCAATAAGAGAACGGCATTCATGATACAACGCTAGTAGATTTATACTAAAACAGATTGGATAGCGAGTAGCGTAGCTAATAAGAGAACGGCATTCATGATACAACGCTAGTAGATTTATACTAAAACAGATTGGATAGCTAGTAGCGTAGCCAATAAGAGAACGGCATTCATGATACAACGCTAGTAGATTTATACTAAAACAGAGTGGATAGCGAGTAGCGTAGCCAATAAGAGAACGGCATTCATGATACAACGCTAGCAGATTTATACTAAAACAGATTGGATAGCGAGTAGCGTAGCCAATAAGAGAACGGCATTCATGATACAACGCTAGTAGATTTATACTAAAACAGAGTGGATAGCGAGTAGCGTAGCCAATAAGAGAACGGCATTCATGATACAACGCTAGTAGATTTATACTAAAACAGAGTGGATAGCGAGTAGCGTAGCCAATAAGAGAACGGCATTCATGATACAACGCTAGTAGATTTATACTAAAACAGAGTGCATAGCTAGTAGCGTAGCTAATAAGAGAACGGCATTCATGATACAACGCTAGTAGATTTATACTAAAACAGAGTGGATAGCGAGTAGCGTAGCCAATAAGAGAACGGCATTCATGATACAACGCTAGTAGATTTATACTAAAACAGAGTGCATAGCTAGTAGCGTAGCTAATAAGAGAACGGCATTCATGATACAACGCTAGTAGATTTATACTAAAACAGAGTGGATAGCGAGTAGCGTAGCCAATAAGAGAACGGCATTCATGATACAACGCTAGTAGATTTATACTAAAACAGAGTGCATAGCTAGTAGCGTAGCCAATAAGAGAACGGCATTCATGATACAACGCTAGCAGATTTATACTAAAACAGAGTGCATAGCTAGTAGCGTAGCTAATAAGAGAACGGCATTCATGATACAACGCTAGTAGATTTATACTAAAACAGAGTGGATAGCGAGTAGCGTAGCCAATAAGAGAACGGCATTCATGATACAACGCTAGTAGATTTATACTAAAACAGAGTGCATAGCTAGTAGCGTAGCCAATAAGAGAACGGCATTCATGATACAACGCTAGCAGATTTATACTAAAACAGAGTGCATAGCTAGTAGCGTAGCTAATAAGAGAACGGCATTCATGATACAACGCTAGTAGATTTATACTAAAACAGAGTGGATAGCTAGTAGCGTAGCCAATAAGAGAACGGCATTCATGATACAACGCTAGTAGATTTATACTAAAACAGAGTGGATAGCGAGTAGCGTAGCCAATAAGAGAACGGCATTCATGATACAACGCTAGTAGATTTATACTAAAACAGAGTGGATAGCGAGTAGCGTAGCTAATAAGAGAACGGCATTCATGATACAACGCTAGCAGATTTATACTAAAACAGAGTGGATAGCTAGTAGCGTAGCCAATAAGAGAACGGCATTCATGATACAACGCTAGTAGATTTATACTAAAACAGATTGGATAGCTAGTAGCGTAGCTAATAAGAGAACGGCATTCATGATACAACGCTAGTAGATTTATACTAAAACAGAGTGGATAGCTAGTAGCGTAGCCAATAAGAGAACGGCATTCATGATACAACGCTAGTAGATTTATACTAAAACAGAGTGCATAGCTAGTAGCGTAGCTAATAAGAGAACGGCATTCATGATACAACGCTAGTAGATTTATACTAAAACAGAGTGCATAGCTAGTAGCGTAGCTAATAAGAGAACGGCATTCATGATACAACGCTAGTAGATTTATACTAAAACAGAGTGGATAGCGAGTAGCGTAGCCAATAAGAGAACGGCATTCATGATACAACGCTAGTAGATTTATACTAAAACAGAGTGGATAGCTAGTAGCGTAGCCAATAAGAGAACGGCATTCATGATACAACGCTAGTAGATTTATACTAAAACAGATTGGATAGCTAGTAGCGTAGCTAATAAGAGAACGGCATTCATGATACAACGCTAGTAGATTTATACTAAAACAGAGTGGATAGCTAGTAGCGTAGCCAATAAGAGAACAACATTCATGATACAACGCTAGTAGATTTATACTAAAACAGAGTGCATAGCTAGTAGCGTAGCTAATAAGAGAACGGCATTCATGATACAACGCTAGTAGATTTATACTAAAACAGAGTGGATAGCGAGTAGCGTAGCCAATAAGAGAACGGCATTCATGATACAACGCTAGTAGATTTATACTAAAACAGATTGGATAGCTAGTAGCGTAGCTAATAAGAGAACGGCATTCATGATACAACGCTAGTAGATTTATACTAAAAAGTGTGGATAGCTAGTAGCGTAGCCAATAAGAGAACGGCATTCATGATACAACGCTAGTAGATTTATACTAAAACAGAGTGGATAGCGAGTAGCGTAGCCAATAAGAGAACGGCATTCATGATACAACGCTAGTAGATTTATACTAAAACAGAGTGGATAGCGAGTAGCGTAGCCAATAAGAGAACGGCATTCATGATACAACGCTAGCAGATTTATACTAAAACAGATTGGATAGCTAGTAGCGTAGCCAATAAGAGAACGGCATTCATGATACAACGCTAGTAGATTTATACTAAAACAGAGTGGATAGCGAGTAGCGTAGCTAATAAGAGAACGGCATTCATGATACAACGCTAGCAGATTTATACTAAAACAGAGTGCATAGCTAGTAGCGTAGCTAATAAGAGAACGGCATTCATGATACAACGCTAGCAGATTTATACTAAAACAGAGTGGATAGCGAGTAGCGTAGCTAATAAGAGAACGGCATTCATGATACAACGCTAGTAGATTTATACTAAAACAGAGTGGATAGCTAGTAGCGTAGCTAATAAGAGAACGGCATTCATGATACAACGCTAGTAGATTTATACTAAAACAGAGTGGATAGCGAGTAGCGTAGCCAATAAGAGAACGGCATTCATGATACAACGCTAGTAGATTTATACTAAAACAGAGTGCATAGCTAGTAGCGTAGCTAATAAGAGAACGGCATTCATGATACAACGCTAGTAGATTTATACTAAAACAGAGTGGATAGCTAGTAGCGTAGCCAATAAGAGAACGGCATTCATGATACAACGCTAGTAGATTTATACTAAAACAGAGTGGATAGCGAGTAGCGTAGCCAATAAGAGAACGGCATTCATGATACAACGCTAGTAGATTTATACTAAAACAGAGTGGATAGCGAGTAGCGTAGCCAATAAGAGAACGGCATTCATGATACAACGCTAGTAGATTTATACTAAAACAGATTGGATAGCGAGTAGCGTAGCCAATAAGAGAACGGCATTCATGATACAACGCTAGTAGATTTATACTAAAACAGATTGGATAGCGAGTAGCGTAGCCAATAAGAGAACGGCATTCATGATACAACGCTAGTAGATTTATACTAAAACAGAGTGGATAGCTAGTAGCGTAGCCAATAAGAGAACGGCATTCATGATACAACGCTAGTAGATTTATACTAAAACAGAGTGGATAGCGAGTAGCGTAGCCAATAAGAGAACGGCATTCATGATACAACGCTAGTAGATTTATACTAAAACAGATTGGATAGCGAGTAGCGTAGCCAATAAGAGAACGGCATTCATGATACAACGCTAGCAGATTTATACTAAAACAGAGTGGATAGCTAGTAGCGTAGCCAATAAGAGAACGGCATTCATGATACAACGCTAGTAGATTTATACTAAAACAGAGTGGATAGCTAGTAGCGTAGCTAATAAGAGAACGGCATTCATGATACAACGCTAGCAGATTTATACTAAAACAGAGTGGATAGCTAGTAGCGTAGCCAATAAGAGAACGGCATTCATGATACAACGCTAGTAGATTTATACTAAAACAGATTGGATAGCTAGTAGCGTAGCTAATAAGAGAACGGCATTCATGATACAACGCTAGTAGATTTATACTAAAACAGAGTGGATAGCGAGTAGCGTAGCCAATAAGAGAACGGCATTCATGATACAACGCTAGTAGATTTATACTAAAACAGAGTGGATAGCTAGTAGCGTAGCCAATAAGAGAACGGCATTCATGATACAACGCTAGTAGATTTATACTAAAACAGAGTGGATAGCGAGTAGCGTAGCCAATAAGAGAACGGCATTCATGATACAACGCTAGTAGATTTATACTAAAACAGATTGGATAGCGAGTAGCGTAGCCAATAAGAGAACGGCATTCATGATACAACGCTAGTAGATTTATACTAAAACAGAGTGGATAGCTAGTAGCGTAGCTAATAAGAGAACGGCATTCATGATACAACGCTAGCAGATTTATACTAAGATTGGATAGCTAGTAGCGTAGCTAATAAGAGAACGGCATTCATGATACAACGCTAGCAGATTTATACTAAAACAGATTGGATAGCTAGTAGCGTAGCCAATAAGAGAACGGCATTCATGATACAACGCTAGTAGATTTATACTAAAACAGAGTGGATAGCGAGTAGCGTAGCCAATAAGAGAACGGCATTCATGATACAACGCTAGTAGATTTATACTAAAACAGAGTGGATAGCGAGTAGCGTAGCCAATAAGAGAACGGCATTCATGATACAACGCTAGTAGATTTATACTAAAACAGAGTGGATAGCTAGTAGCGTAGCCAATAAGAGAACGGCATTCATGATACAACGCTAGTAGATTTATACTAAAACAGAGTGGATAGCTAGTAGCGTAGCCAATAAGAGAACGGCATTCATGATACAACGCTAGTAGATTTATACTAAAACAGAGTGGATAGCTAGTAGCGTAGCTAATAAGAGAACGGCATTCATGATACAACGCTAGTAGATTTATACTAAAACAGAGTGGATAGCTAGTAGCGTAGCTAATAAGAGAACGGCATTCATGATACAACGCTAGCAGATTTATACTAAAACAGAGTGGATAGCGAGTAGCGTAGCTAATAAGAGAACGGCATTCATGATACAACGCTAGTAGATTTATACTAAAACAGATTGGATAGCGAGTAGCGTAGCCAATAAGAGAACGGCATTCATGATACAACGCTAGTAGATTTATACTAAAACAGATTGGATAGCGAGTAGCGTAGCCAATAAGAGAACGGCATTCATGATACAACGCTAGCAGATTTATACTAAAACAGAGTGGATAGCTAGTAGCGTAGCCAATAAGAGAACGGCATTCATGATACAACGCTAGTAGATTTATACTAAAACAGAGTGGATAGCTAGTAGCGTAGCTAATAAGAGAACGGCATTCATGATACAACGCTAGTAGATTTATACTAAAACAGAGTGGATAGCTAGTAGCGTAGCCAATAAGAGAACGGCATTCATGATACAACGCTAGTAGATTTATACTAAAACAGATTGGATAGCTAGTAGCGTAGCTAATAAGAGAACGGCATTCATGATACAACGCTAGTAGATTTATACTAAAACAGAGTGGATAGCGAGTAGCGTAGCCAATAAGAGAACGGCATTCATGATACAACGCTAGTAGATTTATACTAAAACAGAGTGGATAGCTAGTAGCGTAGCCAATAAGAGAACGGCATTCATGATACAACGCTAGTAGATTTATACTAAAACAGAGTGGATAGCGAGTAGCGTAGCCAATAAGAGAACGGCATTCATGATACAACGCTAGCAGATTTATACTAAAACAGATTGGATAGCGAGTAGCGTAGCCAATAAGAGAACGGCATTCATGATACAACGCTAGTAGATTTATACTAAAACAGAGTGGATAGCTAGTAGCGTAGCTAATAAGAGAACGGCATTCATGATACAACGCTAGCAGATTTATACTAAGATTGGATAGCTAGTAGCGTAGCTAATAAGAGAACGGCATTCATGATACAACGCTAGCAGATTTATACTAAAACAGATTGGATAGCTAGTAGCGTAGCCAATAAGAGAACGGCATTCATGATACAACGCTAGTAGATTTATACTAAAACAGAGTGGATAGCGAGTAGCGTAGCCAATAAGAGAACGGCATTCATGATACAACGCTAGTAGATTTATACTAAAACAGAGTGGATAGCGAGTAGCGTAGCCAATAAGAGAACGGCATTCATGATACAACGCTAGTAGATTTATACTAAAACAGAGTGGATAGCTAGTAGCGTAGCCAATAAGAGAACGGCATTCATGATACAACGCTAGTAGATTTATACTAAAACAGAGTGGATAGCTAGTAGCGTAGCCAATAAGAGAACGGCATTCATGATACAACGCTAGTAGATTTATACTAAAACAGAGTGGATAGCTAGTAGCGTAGCCAATAAGAGAACGGCATTCATGATACAACGCTAGTAGATTTATACTAAAACAGAGTGGATAGCTAGTAGCGTAGCCAATAAGAGAACGGCATTCATGATACAACGCTAGTAGATTTATACTAAAACAGAGTGGATAGCTAGTAGCGTAGCTAATAAGAGAACGGCATTCATGATACAACGCTAGTAGATTTATACTAAAACAGAGTGGATAGCTAGTAGCGTAGCTAATAAGAGAACGGCATTCATGATACAACGCTAGTAGATTTATACTAAAACAGAGTGGATAGCGAGTAGCGTAGCTAATAAGAGAACGGCATTCATGATACAACGCTAGTAGATTTATACTAAAACAGATTGGATAGCGAGTAGCGTAGCCAATAAGAGAACGGCATTCATGATACAACGCTAGTAGATTTATACTAAAACAGATTGGATAGCGAGTAGCGTAGCCAATAAGAGAACGGCATTCATGATACAACGCTAGCAGATTTATACTAAAACAGAGTGGATAGCTAGTAGCGTAGCCAATAAGAGAACGGCATTCATGATACAACGCTAGTAGATTTATACTAAAACAGAGTGGATAGCTAGTAGCGTAGCCAATAAGAGAACGGCATTCATGATACAACGCTAGTAGATTTATACTAAAACAGAGTGGATAGCGAGTAGCGTAGCTAATAAGAGAACGGCATTCATGATACAACGCTAGTAGATTTATACTAAAACAGAGTGGATAGCTAGTAGCGTAGCCAATAAGAGAACGGCATTCATGATACAACGCTAGCAGATTTATACTAAAACAGAGTGGATAGCGAGTAGCGTAGCTAATAAGAGAACGGCATTCATGATACAACGCTAGTAGATTTATACTAAAACAGAGTGGATAGCTAGTAGCGTAGCCAATAAGAGAACGGCATTCATGATACAACGCTAGTAGATTTATACTAAAACAGATTGGATAGCGAGTAGCGTAGCCAATAAGAGAACGGCATTCATGATACAACGCTAGTAGATTTATACTAAAACAGAGTGGATAGCTAGTAGCGTAGCCAATAAGAGAACGGCATTCATGATACAACGCTAGTAGATTTATACTAAAACAGAGTGGATAGCGAGTAGCGTAGCTAATAAGAGAACGGCATTCATGATACAACGCTAGTAGATTTATACTAAAACAGAGTGGATAGCTAGTAGCGTAGCCAATAAGAGAACGGCATTCATGATACAACGCTAGTAGATTTATACTAAAACAGAGTGGATAGCGAGTAGCGTAGCTAATAAGAGAACGGCATTCATGATACAACGCTAGTAGATTTATACTAAAACAGATTGGATAGCTAGTAGCGTAGCTAATAAGAGAACGGCATTCATGATACAACGCTAGTAGATTTATACTAAAACAGAGTGGATAGCTAGTAGCGTAGCTAATAAGAGAACGGCATTCATGATACAACGCTAGTAGATTTATACTAAAACAGATTGGATAGCTAGTAGCGTAGCCAATAAGAGAACGGCATTCATGATACAACGCTAGTAGATTTATACTAAAACAGAGTGGATAGCGAGTAGCGTAGCCAATAAGAGAACGGCATTCATGATACAACGCTAGTAGATTTATACTAAAACAGAGTGGATAGCTAGTAGCGTAGCCAATAAGAGAACGGCATTCATGATACAACGCTAGTAGATTTATACTAAAACAGAGTGGATAGCTAGTAGCGTAGCTAATAAGAGAACGGCATTCATGATACAACGCTAGTAGATTTATACTAAAACAGAGTGGATAGCTAGTAGCGTAGCCAATAAGAGAACGGCATTCATGATACAACGCTAGTAGATTTATACTAAAACAGAGTGGATAGCGAGTAGCGTAGCTAATAAGAGAACGGCATTCATGATACAACGCTAGTAGATTTATACTAAAACAGATTGGATAGCTAGTAGCGTAGCCAATAAGAGAACGGCATTCATGATACAACGCTAGTAGATTTATACTAAAACAGAGTGGATAGCTAGTAGCGTAGCTAATAAGAGAACGGCATTCATGATACAACGCTAGCAGATTTATACTAAAACAGATTGGATAGCTAGTAGCGTAGCCAATAAGAGAACGGCATTCATGATACAACGCTAGCAGATTTATACTAAAACAGAGTGGATAGCTAGTAGCGTAGCTAATAAGAGAACGGCATTCATGATACAACGCTAGCAGATTTATACTAAAACAGATTGGATAGCTAGTAGCGTAGCCAATAAGAGAACGGCATTCATGATACAACGCTAGTAGATTTATACTAAAACAGAGTGGATAGCTAGTAGCGTAGCCAATAAGAGAACGGCATTCATGATACAACGCTAGTAGATTTATACTAAAACAGAGTGGATAGCTAGTAGCGTAGCCAATAAGAGAACGGCATTCATGATACAACGCTAGCAGATTTATACTAAAACAGAGTGGATAGCGAGTAGCGTAGCCAATAAGAGAACGGCATTCATGATACAACGCTAGTAGATTTATACTAAAACAGATTGGATAGCGAGTAGCGTAGCCAATAAGAGAACGGCATTCATGATACAACGCTAGTAGATTTATACTAAAACAGATTGGATAGCGAGTAGCGTAGCTAATAAGAGAACGGCATTCATGATACAACGCTAGCAGATTTATACTAAAACAGAGTGGATAGCTAGTAGCGTAGCTAATAAGAGAACGGCATTCATGATACAACGCTAGTAGATTTATACTAAAACAGAGTGGATAGCTAGTAGCGTAGCCAATAAGAGAACGGCATTCATGATACAACGCTAGTAGATTTATACTAAAACAGATTGGATAGCTAGTAGCGTAGCTAATAAGAGAACGGCATTCATGATACAACGCTAGTAGATTTATACTAAAACAGAGTGCATAGCTAGTAGCGTAGCTAATAAGAGAACGGCATTCATGATACAACGCTAGCAGATTTATACTAAAACAGAGTGGATAGCGAGTAGCGTAGCTAATAAGAGAACGGCATTCATGATACAACGCTAGTAGATTTATACTAAAACAGAGTGCATAGCTAGTAGCGTAGCCAATAAGAGAACGGCATTCATGATACAACGCTAGCAGATTTATACTAAAACAGAGTGCATAGCTAGTAGCGTAGCTAATAAGAGAACGGCATTCATGATACAACGCTAGTAGATTTATACTAAAACAGAGTGGATAGCGAGTAGCGTAGCCAATAAGAGAACGGCATTCATGATACAACGCTAGTAGATTTATACTAAAACAGAGTGGATAGCGAGTAGCGTAGCCAATAAGAGAACGGCATTCATGATACAACGCTAGTAGATTTATACTAAAACAGAGTGGATAGCGAGTAGCGTAGCCAATAAGAGAACGGCATTCGTGATAGAACGCTAGTAGATTTATACTAAAACAGAGTGGATAGCTAGTAGCGTAGCTAATAAGAGAACGGCATTCATGATACAACGCTAGTAGATTTATACTAAAACAGAGTGCATAGCTAGTAGCGTAGCTAATAAGAGAACGGCATTCGTGATAGAACGCTAGTAGATTTATACTAAAACAGAGTGGATAGCGAGTAGCGTAGCCAATAAGAGAACGGCATTCATGATACAACGCTAGTAGATTTATACTAAAACAGAGTGCATAGCTAGTAGCGTAGCTATAAGAGAACGGCATTCATGATACAACGCTAGTAGATTTATACTAAAACAGATTGGATAGCGAGTAGCGTAGCCAATAAGAGAACGGCATTCATGATACAACGCTAGTAGATTTATAAATATATATATTAGCCAAGCCTAAAAGCGGAGCTCCAAAAGCATTCTTTTTCTACTGGCATTTACATATAGTCTGCTTGTCATATCACCCATCTGACCTCACTCAAGCTACAGACCCAATGCTGTAGAAAATAGTATATAAAGGTGATCTGAGCCAGTGGCACAGTGGATTTGGACCCCACGTGGATTTGCACCCTCCAGTCCAGATCTGCTTGTGGATCAGATTTGGACCCCCTAGTCCAGAACTGCTAGCAGATATGAATCCCCTTTTACGAATTTGGACCCCCACCCCTCCGAGTAAGGTAATAAAAATTCCTTTCCCAACTGAGTTTGGAGATGTTAAAAAAGCAAAATAAAAATATTGAGGTAGGTTTTTTTTAAAATAATCTTTAATACCTTGTGTAAAAAAGAACCTGCAAAGCTAGTTTTCATCTATAAATTTTTAAAACAAAACATTTCTTAACATCTTAGAGCAATACCTAAGGACAGGTCTGTTTCCCCGTTCAACTGTAGGCAACTTAGTTACATACTTAGCTACTTAGGTATGGTTTAGAGCCACTAGAAATTGGTGAGAAGCCTGGTGATTGCTCCTTGGAATCAGTATCACATCAGATATATAGTGATAGATCACCACTTCATAATGAATGCAATTTCAATTATCCACAGCCTCCCATGAGACAGTCAGAAATCGGAAATTGTGTATCCTCTGGATATATGTATGCCTCACAAATTATGAAAGAAAGATACATGGAATCAATAAAAATATTTAGATGCCATGAATTAAGACCAAGATATTTATTTTGATCAATTACTTCTTGACCTTACTATCACAAAAAAAATGCTTGCTAACATTAAGCTCATCACTCAATGCACCTACAGTGTTTTCAAAAAGAAATCCAGCTGCTCTTCTGGCCAGTTAAGTGCAAGCCCAAACAACTTGATAATAATATATTGGGCATTTGGTTGATACCACTATCAGGTGATTCATCAAAGCAAAAGTGCTGGAAATCCGTTAGCCATCTTAACTTGATCTTAACATACTTCATCAAACATCAGAGATTCCATTAAACATTAATGCCAAATGTCATCCAAACATCCCACAAGATTGGTGTGACCAGCTACTAATAAAATTAATTGAAAGACTGTACGCAGGAGGAGGAAGTCCAAAGGATGTGTACATTGATGAGAAAGAGCTTACTTTAAGTTTAATTTTAAGTTTTAAGTTTAATAATACTTTGTCATGTGAATACAACTAAGTTGATACAAAACAAAAAAGTGCATGACTGGAGAATAATTGGGAGAAACTAAATCCCATACAAAGAATATTATCTAATATTACACATTCTAAAAACTAAGAGGTGAAATTTAAACGTGGCCCAAAGCTAACCTAATCAAATTAAATCAAATACTTGTCTCTTACAAGTCACCCCTATTTGAGATTGAGACTAAAATCATGAAGTAATCCATAGCAAACCTAATTAATATACTTGTCACTCACAAGCTACATCTGATTTAAAATGACACTATAAATAGTAACTTAAAACTGCTTAAAGAAGGTGCATACATGATGTTCGATGGAACACCATTCCAGTCTGTTATGTAGCGATTAAAAAAGAAAGCTGAAGGCCATATATATATTTAGCCATGCCAAGCCTAGAATCGAGCTGCACACTCTCACCGAGCAACTTCGCAAGAGTTTATTTGGGCAGTTTAATTTGTTTGAGAGAGCAAAAACGAAGTTCATAGTAAACTTTAAAAAAGAAAAAAAAAAAAAAGCGGACATCTGTTTAAATTGAGATAAAAGCGTAAAGGGATTCAAAGCGGATAAAAAAACACATGTTCGATGGAACACCATTCCAGTCTGTTATGTAGCGATTAAAAAAAAGAAAAGCTGAAGGCCATATATATATTTAGCCATGCCAAGCCTAGAATCGGAGCTGCACACTCTCACCGAGCAACTTCGCAAGAGTTTATTTGGGCCAGTTTAATTTGTGTCCAAAACAATTGAGCAGCAGCAGGGAAAACGAAGAGTTTTCGATAGTAAACGTTTGCAAAAAAGAAAAAAAAAAAAAGACGGACATTCTTGTGTCTAACTACTTTGAGATGAAAGCGTAAAGGATTCAAAGCGGATAAAAAAAAAACAAAACAAAACAAAAACACTGCAAGCGAACAAAGTACGATGCCGACGAGTGTTTGCTCGAAGAAGGAGAAGGTGGAGAAATTAAACAAGACTAGCTAGTAATTAAAATAGCTTGTAATGATAAAGCTAGGAAAATCGGTATTTATTTTGACATAAATGCCCCTAGACAAAAAAATAAAGGGTACCAACTCTTCGTTTACAGCAGTCAACAGGAATTGACCGCGGTTCAGAAACAATATAACAACAAACATAAGACTTATTACAAGAAAACAAAGCACAATATGAATAATATTTCTTCGAAGATTCTTGGAGAAGGTGCAGAAATTGGACAGGTAACAAAACTATCTTGTATTAAGCTAGAAAAATTTCTTAGCAGATTTGACATAAATGTCCGTAGAAAAAGACAAAAAAGAGGTCGGTACCTGATCGTTTAGAGCAGTCAACAGGAATCACTGAGACAGCAATCACTCGGAATGCGACAGAGCTGAATAATAGAGCCATTTCCCACAAAATCTTTCCTTGGCTTACACAAAACACTTAAGTGCTTTGATGGTTTTACTGTTACTTCCCATGTCTTCCGAAGAACCTTCTTGAATTAATGATTCTCAGTGGCAAAACATCATCCAGATAACGAAGAAAGCGCTTGCCAAACCAAACGAGCATTTCTCTCGCAGATCCGTCCACTTTAAATTTATCAAAACCAGCCAGCCAGTCAACCCATTTCGCTGTTTTTAACATCCAAACGCTACGAGACTCATTGCGATTACGTGTTGATAAGATAAGGGCAAAAGTTTCTTAACGTTACTGTGAGGAACCAAGGTCGAAAAACAGTCAGCCAAGCCGAGTAAAAACACTCGTTCGCTTGCAAAGAATTATAATGCTTAATTTTACGAGGACGCATTCGATTTACCGTGTTGATAACAAGATTAAGGGCAAAAGTTTCTTAACGTTACTGTGAGGAACCAAGGTCGAAAAACAGTCAGCCAAGCCGAGTAAAAACACTCGTTCGCTTGCAAAGAAAAACAACGTAACAAAACAAACAAACAATTCAACTACTTCTTTGCGTCCAAAACGAGTACAGATGATTGTTATTTATATCCATTCGAGAAAAATACAAGTTTCATTCCTGAACAAAAGTAAACAACGATTAAACCAAAGGTTAAGCTTCTATTTATTTAATTACCTCACTGTCCTGTGTTGTAGAGGTTTCTACCACTTGAAAATGCGTAAGCTTCAGTAAAGTAAAAACAAGCATCCGCAAAAATAGCAAACGGTTTGTCCAAAGAAAGAGCTTTCTTCCACAGAGTTTGAGCTACTCATCCTCTCCATTAATACCGGTGAACTGTTAAGTGACTTTTCTGGTGAGATGCAAGATGCCGCGGTGAAGTGAAAGCCCTTGAAGCGTTGAATTATACTGTTTTCAACCGCACAATCTTTGAAGCTTTTCCTGAGAAAAAATCGTCCGTCCTTCCTTTCATCACTTGAAAATTCACCTTCTGGAGTATCTTTTGACAAGTTCTTGATAATACCGGTGAACTGTTTAAGTGACTTTTCTTGGTGAGATGCAAGATGCCGCGGTGAAGTGAAAGCCCTTGAAGCGTTGAATTATACTGTTTTCAACCGCACAATCTTTGAAGCTTTTCCTGAGAAAAATCGTCCGTCCTTCCTTTCATCACTTGAAAATTCACCTTCTGGAGTATCTTTTGACAAGTTCTTGATCTTTATGCTTTTTACGCGAAAGACAAACTTCGATCGAAGAAGATGAAGTTGTTTTGCTCAAAATAAAGAAACCAACTGAATGTGAAATTACCAGCCGCAGAAAGCGCGCGAAAAATTTTAACGGCCTCGATTTGGTTTGGGTGTCCCTTAACCGCGGTCAAACGTAAAAAAGTAAGAAAAGTTCTTTAAAGATAAGGTTTTTACATTGAGAGCTCAAACCTGATAAGTTTTTCGTCAGTCGGTGAGTTTACCAAATCATTTTATGGATTACTAAAAAAAGTTTTAGGTAAAATATCCAGAAGTCACGCATTGAAACAGAAAACAAAAACACAGAGCGCCGACCAGTCTCCACATTCTTCGCTTTAAAAAGACTTGAAACTTTTTTAGTAAGCCATGAAATGATTTAGTAAACTCACATAATAAAGGAAAATTTATCAGCTTTGAGCTCTCAACGTAAAAACCTTATCTTTAAAGGACTTTTCTTACTTTTTTACGTTTGACCGCGGTTAAGGGTGTCCCACACTTGGCTTGAGCCTGCGATCCAATCGAAAGCAAGTACCTGGTCAGCGGTCAACTTCAAAAAAAACAGCTGACCTCGATGAGGTCTTAACTTGAGCCCGCGATATGGTCACGTTACACTGGTCAGCGAATACCTTGTTTTGACAGTGTCAATTGGCTATAAGATGGATGTCCAGTATCAAAGATGTACGCTGTAAAGTAGCTGGTCAGCTGGGCCAGGTGGAGTATGGCCGCCATGTTGGATTATTATGATTATTATTAGGATATTATTAATTATTGGGCGACTCCGTCGTCGTCGTCGTCGTCGTGCGTACGCGCCCACGAGCAATACCGCTAGCCATTTTTACCATGAGAGAAGCAGTTGACGGGTTTCTATAGGTATGGTGCTCCGCTTGACGGCCCTTCGGGCCGTCGGAGCTCCGCTACTAAAACAGATTGGATAGCTAGTAGCGTAGCTAATAAGAGAACGGCATTCGTGATAGAACGCTAGTAGATTTATACTAAAACAGAGTGGATAGCGAGTAGCGTAGCCAATAAGAGAACGGCATTCATGATACAACGCTAGTAGATTTATACTAAAACAGAGTGCATAGCTAGTAGCGTAGCCAATAAGAGAACGGCATTCGTGATAGAACGCTAGTAGATTTATACTAAAACAGAGTGCATAGCTAGTAGCGTAGCCAATAAGAGAACGGCATTCGTGATAGAACGCTAGTAGATTTATACTAAAACAGATTGGATAGCTAGTAGCGTAGCCAATAAGAGAACGGCATTCATGATACAACGCTAGTAGATTTATACTAAAACAGAGTGGATAGCTAGTAGCGTAGCTAATAAGAGAACGGCATTCATGATACAACGCTAGTAGATTTATACTAAAACAGATTGGATAGCTAGTAGCGTAGCCAATAAGAGAACGGCATTCATGATACAACGCTAGTAGATTTATACTAAAACAGAGTGGATAGCTAGTAGCGTAGCCAATAAGAGAACGGCATTCATGATACAACGCTAGTAGATTTATACTAAAACAGATTGGATAGCTAGTAGCGTAGCTAATAAGAGAACGGCATTCATGATACAACGCTAGTAGATTTATACTAAAACAGAGTGGATAGCTAGTAGCGTAGCCAATAAGAGAACGGCATTCATGATACAACGCTAGCAGATTTATACTAAAACAGAGTGCATAGCTAGTAGCGTAGCTAATAAGAGAACGGCATTCGTGATAGAACGCTAGTAGATTTATACTAAAACAGAGTGGATAGCTAGTAGCGTAGCCAATAAGAGAACGGCATTCATGATACAACGCTAGTAGATTTATACTAAAACAGATTGGATAGCGAGTAGCGTAGCCAATAAGAGAACGGCATTCATGATACAACGCTAGTAGATTTATACTAAAACAGAGTGCATAGCTAGTAGCGTAGCCAATAAGAGAACGGCATTCATGATACAACGCTAGTAGATTTATACTAAAACAGATTGGATAGCTAGTAGCGTAGCCAATAAGAGAACGGCATTCATGATACAACGCTAGTAGATTTATACTAAAACAGATTGGATAGCTAGTAGCGTAGCCAATAAGAGAACGGCATTCATGATACAACGCTAGCAGATTTATACTAAAACAGAGTGCATAGCTAGTAGCGTAGCCAATAAGAGAACGGCATTCATGATACAACGCTAGTAGATTTATACTAAAACAGAGTGCATAGCTAGTAGCGTAGCCAATAAGAGAACGGCATTCATGATACAACGCTAGTAGATTTATACTAAAACAGATTGGATAGCTAGTAGCGTAGCTAATAAGAGAACGGCATTCATGATACAACGCTAGTAGATTTATACTAAAACAGATTGATAGCTAGTAGCGTAGCAATAAGAGAACGGCATTCATGATACAACGCTAGTAGATTTATACTAAAACAGAGTGGATAGCTAGTAGCGTAGCAATAAGAGAACGGCATTCATGATACAACGCTAGTAGATTTATACTAAAACAGAGTGGATAGCTAGTAGCGTAGCCAATAAGAGAACGGCATTCATGATACAACGCTAGTAGATTTATACTAAAACAGATTGATAGCTAGTAGCGTAGCAATAAGAGAACGGCATTCATGATACAACGCTAGTAGATTTATACTAACAGATTGATAGCTAGTAGCGTAGCAATAAGAGAACGGCATTCATGATACAACGCTAGTAGATTTATACTAAAACAGATTGGATAGCTAGTAGCGTAGCCAATAAGAGAACGGCATTCATGATACAACGCTAGTAGATTTATACTAAAACAGATTGGATAGCGAGTAGCGTAGCAATAAGAGAACGGCATTCATGATACAACGCTAGTAGATTTATACTAAAACAGAGGATAGCTAGTAGCGTAGCCAATAAGAGAACGGCATTCATGATACAACGCTAGTAGATTTATACTAAAACAGATTGATAGCTAGTAGCGTAGCAATAAGAGAACGGCATTCATGATACAACGCTAGTAGATTTATACTAAAACAGAGTGATAGCTAGTAGCGTAGCAATAAGAGAACGGCATTCATGATACAACGCTAGTAGATTTATACTAAAAAGAGTGGATAGCTAGTAGTAGCAATAAGAGAACGGCATTCATGATACAACGCTAGTAGATTTATACTAAAACAGATTGGATAGCTAGTAGCGTAGCCAATAAGAGAACGGCATTCATGATACAACGCTATAGATTTATACTAAAGAGTGCATAGCTAGTAGCGTAGCCAATAAGAGAACGGCATTCATGATACAAGCTAGTAGATTTATACTAAAACAGAGTGGATAGCTAGTAGCGTAGCCAATAAGAGAACGGCATTCATGATACAACGCTAGTAGATTTATACTAAAACAGAGTGGATAGCGAGTAGCGTAGCAATAAGAGAACGGCATTCATGATACAACGCTAGCAGATTTATCTAAAACAGAGTGATAGCTAGTAGCGTAGCCAATAAGAGAACGGCATTCATGATACAACGCTAGTAGATTTATACTAAAACAGAGGATAGCTAGTAGCGTAGCCAATAAGAGAACGGCATTCATGATACAACGCTAGTAGATTTATACTAAAACAGATTGATAGCTAGTAGCGTAGCCAATAAGAGAACGGCATTCATGATACAACGCTAGTAGATTTATACTAAAACAGAGTGGATAGCGAGTAGCGTAGCAATAAGAGAACGGCATTCATGATACAACGCTAGTAGATTTATACTAAAACAGAGTGATAGCTAGTAGTAGCAATAAGAGAACGGCATTCATGATACAACGCTAGTAGATTTATACTAAAACAGATTGGATAGCTAGTAGCGTAGCCAATAAGAGAACGGCATTCATGATACAACGCTAGTAGATTTATACTAAAACAGAGGATAGCTAGTAGCGTAGCAATAAGAGAACGGCATTCATGATACAACGCTAGTAGATTTATACTAAAACAGATTGGATAGCTAGTAGCGTAGCAATAAGAGAACGGCATTCATGATACAACGCTAGTAGATTTATACTAAAACAGAGTGGATAGCGAGTAGTAGCAATAAGAGAACGGCATTCATGATACAACGCTAGCAGATTTATACTAAAACAGAGTGGATAGCGAGTAGCGTAGCCAATAAGAGAACGGCATTCATGATACAACGCTAGTAGATTTATACTAAAACAGATTGGATAGCGAGTACGTAGCAATAAGAGAACGGCATTCATGATACAACGCTAGTAGATTTATACTAAAACAGAGTGATAGCTAGTAGCGTAGCAATAAGAGAACGGCATTCATGATACAACGCTAGTAGATTTATACTAAAACAGATTGGATAGCGAGTAGCGTAGCAATAAGAGAACGGCATTCATGATACAACGCTAGTAGATTTATACTAAAACAGAGTGGATAGCTAGTAGCGTAGCAATAAGAGAACGGCATTCATGATACAACGCTAGTAGATTTATACTAAAACAGATTGATAGCTAGTAGCGTAGCAATAAGAGAACGGCATTCATGATACAACGCTAGTAGATTTATACTAAAACAGAGGATAGCTAGTAGCGTAGCTAATAAGAGAACGGCATTCATGATACAACGCTAGTAGATTTATACTAAAACAGAGTGATAGCGTAGCTAATAAGAGAACGGCATTCATGATACAACGCTAGCAGATTTATACTAAAACAGAGTGGATAGCTAGTAGCGTAGCAATAAGAGAACGGCATTCATGATACAACGCTAGTAGATTTATACTAAAACAGAGGATAGCGAGTAGCGTAGCAATAAGAGAACGGCATTCATGATACAACGCTAGCAGATTTATACTAAAACAGATTGATAGCTAGTAGCGTAGCTAATAAGAGAACGGCATTCATGATACAACGCTAGTAGATTTATACTAAAACAGAGTGATAGCTAGTAGTAGCAATAAGAGAACGGCATTCATGATACAACGCTAGTAGATTTATACTAAAACAGAGTGGATAGCTAGTAGCGTAGCCAATAAGAGAACGGCATTCATGATACAACGCTAGTAGATTTATACTAAAACAGATTGGATAGCTAGTACGTAGCAATAAGAGAACGGCATTCATGATACAACGCTAGTAGATTTATACTAAAACAGAGTGATAGCTAGTAGCGTAGCAATAAGAGAACGGCATTCATGATACAACGCTAGCAGATTTATACTAAAACAGAGTGGATAGCGAGTAGCGTAGCAATAAGAGAACGGCATTCATGATACAACGCTAGCAGATTTATACTAAAACAGAGTGGATAGCGAGTAGCGTAGCCAATAAGAGAACGGCATTCATGATACAACGCTAGTAGATTTATACTAAAACAGATTGGATAGCGAGTAGCGTAGCAATAAGAGAACGGCATTCATGATACAACGCTAGTAGATTTATACTAAAACAGAGTGGATAGCTAGTAGCGTAGCCAATAAGAGAACGGCATTCATGATACAACGCTAGTAGATTTATACTAAAACAGAGTGGATAGCTAGTAGCGTAGCCAATAAGAGAACGGCATTCATGATACAACGCTAGTAGATTTATACTAAAACAGAGTGGATAGCGAGTAGCGTAGCCAATAAGAGAACGGCATTCATGATACAACGCTAGTAGATTTATACTAAAACAGAGTGGATAGCTAGTAGCGTAGCCAATAAGAGAACGGCATTCATGATACAACGCTAGTAGATTTATACTAAAACAGAGTGGATAGCGAGTAGCGTAGCCAATAAGAGAACGGCATTCATGATACAACGCTAGTAGATTTATACTAAAACAGAGTGGATAGCTAGTAGCGTAGCTAATAAGAGAACGGCATTCGTGATACAACGCTAGTAGATTTATACTAAAACAGAGTGGATAGCTAGTAGCGTAGCCAATAAGAGAACGGCATTCATGATACAACGCTAGTAGATTTATACTAAAACAGAGTGGATAGCTAGTAGCGTAGCCAATAAGAGAACGGCATTCATGATACAACGCTAGTAGATTTATACTAAAACAGAGTGCATAGCTAGTAGCGTAGCTAATAAGAGAACGGCATTCATGATACAACGCTAGTAGATTTATACTAAAACAGAGTGCATAGCTAGTAGCGTAGCCAATAAGAGAACGGCATTCATGATACAACGCTAGTAGATTTATACTAAAACAGAGTGGATAGCGAGTAGCGTAGCCAATAAGAGAACGGCATTCATGATACAACGCTAGTAGATTTATACTAAAACAGATTGGATAGCTAGTAGCGTAGCCAATAAGAGAACGGCATTCATGATACAACGCTAGTAGATTTATACTAAAACAGAGTGCATAGCTAGTAGCGTAGCTAATAAGAGAACGGCATTCATGATACAACGCTAGTAGATTTATACTAAAACAGAGTGCATAGCTAGTAGCGTAGCCAATAAGAGAACGGCATTCATGATACAACGCTAGTAGATTTATACTAAAACAGATTGGATAGCGAGTAGCGTAGCCAATAAGAGAACGGCATTCATGATACAACGCTAGCAGATTTATACTAAAACAGAGTGGATAGCGAGTAGCGTAGCCAATAAGAGAACGGCATTCATGATACAACGCTAGTAGATTTATACTAAAACAGAGTGGATAGCTAGTAGCGTAGCCAATAAGAGAACGGCATTCATGATACAACGCTAGTAGATTTATACTAAAACAGAGTGGATAGCTAGTAGCGTAGCCAATAAGAGAACGGCATTCATGATACAACGCTAGTAGATTTATACTAAAACAGAGTGGATAGCTAGTAGCGTAGCCAATAAGAGAACGGCATTCATGATACAACGCTAGTAGATTTATACTAAAACAGAGTGGATAGCTAGTAGCGTAGCCAATAAGAGAACGGCATTCATGATACAACGCTAGTAGATTTATACTAAAACAGAGTGGATAGCTAGTAGCGTAGCCAATAAGAGAACGGCATTCATGATACAACGCTAGTAGATTTATACTAAAACAGAGTGGATAGCTAGTAGCGTAGCCAATAAGAGAACGGCATTCATGATACAACGCTAGTAGATTTATACTAAAACAGAGTGGATAGCTAGTAGCGTAGCCAATAAGAGAACGGCATTCATGATACAACGCTAGTAGATTTATACTAAAACAGAGTGGATAGCTAGTAGCGTAGCCAATAAGAGAACGGCATTCATGATACAACGCTAGTAGATTTATACTAAAACAGAGTGGATAGCTAGTAGCGTAGCCAATAAGAGAACGGCATTCGTGATACAACGCTAGTAGATTTATACTAAAACAGAGTGGATAGCTAGTAGCGTAGCCAATAAGAGAACGGCATTCATGATACAACGCTAGTAGATTTATACTAAAACAGATTGGATAGCTAGTAGCGTAGCCAATAAGAGAACGGCATTCATGATACAACGCTAGTAGATTTATACTAAAACAGAGTGGATAGCGAGTAGCGTAGCCAATAAGAGAACGGCATTCATGATACAACGCTAGTAGATTTATACTAAAACAGATTGGATAGCTAGTAGCGTAGCCAATAAGAGAACGGCATTCATGATACAACGCTAGTAGATTTATACTAAAACAGATTGGATAGCGAGTAGCGTAGCCAATAAGAGAACGGCATTCATGATACAACGCTAGTAGATTTATACTAAAACAGATTGGATAGCGAGTAGCGTAGCCAATAAGAGAACGGCATTCATGATACAACGCTAGTAGATTTATACTAAAACAGAGTGGATAGCTAGTAGCGTAGCCAATAAGAGAACGGCATTCATGATACAACGCTAGTAGATTTATACTAAAACAGATTGGATAGCGAGTAGCGTAGCCAATAAGAGAACGGCATTCATGATACAACGCTAGTAGATTTATACTAAAACAGATTGGATAGCGAGTAGCGTAGCCAATAAGAGAACGGCATTCATGATACAACGCTAGTAGATTTATAAAACAGATTGGATAGCTAGTAGCGTAGCCAATAAGAGAACGGCATTCATGATACAACGCTAGTAGATTTATACTAAAACAGATTGGATAGCGAGTAGCGTAGCCAATAAGAGAACGGCATTCATGATACAACGCTAGTAGATTTATACTAAAACAGAGTGGATAGCTAGTAGCGTAGCCAATAAGAGAACGGCATTCATGATACAACGCTAGTAGATTTATACTAAAACAGAGTGGATAGAGTAGCGTAGCCAATAAGAGAACGGCATTCATGATACAACGCTAGTAGATTTATACTAAAACAGAGTGGATAGCTAGTAGCGTAGCCAATAAGAGAACGGCATTCATGATACAACGCTAGTAGATTTATACTAAAACAGAGTGGATAGCTAGTAGCGTAGCCAATAAGAGAACGGCATTCATGATACAACGCTAGTAGATTTATACTAAAACAGATTGGATAGCTAGTAGCGTAGCCAATAAGAGAACGGCATTCATGATACAACGCTAGTAGATTTATACTAAAACAGATTGGATAGCGAGTAGCGTAGCCAATAAGAGAACGGCATTCATGATACAACGCTAGTAGATTTATACTAAAACAGAGTGGATAGCTAGTAGCGTAGCCAATAAGAGAACGGCATTCATGATACAACGCTAGTAGATTTATACTAAAACAGATTGGATAGCTAGTAGCGTAGCCAATAAGAGAACGGCATTCATGATACAACGCTAGTAGATTTATACTAAAACAGATTGGATAGCGAGTAGCGTAGCCAATAAGAGAACGGCATTCATGATACAACGCTAGTAGATTTATACTAAAACAGATTGGATAGCTAGTAGCGTAGCCAATAAGAGAACGGCATTCATGATACAACGCTAGTAGATTTATACTAAAACAGATTGGATAGCTAGTAGCGTAGCCAATAAGAGAACGGCATTCATGATACAACGCTAGTAGATTTATACTAAAACAGATTGGATAGCGAGTAGCGTAGCCAATAAGAGAACGGCATTCATGATACAACGCTAGTAGATTTATACTAAAACAGATTGGATAGCTAGTAGCGTAGCCAATAAGAGAACGGCATTCATGATACAACGCTAGTAGATTTATACTAAAACAGATTGGATAGCTAGTAGCGTAGCCAATAAGAGAACGGCATTCATGATACAACGCTAGTAGATTTATACTAAAACAGATTGGATAGCTAGTAGCGTAGCCAATAAGAGAACGGCATTCATGATACAACGCTAGTAGATTTATACTAAAACAGAGTGGATAGCGAGTAGCGTAGCCAATAAGAGAACGGCATTCATGATACAACGCTAGTAGATTTATACTAAAACAGAGTGGATAGCTAGTAGCGTAGCCAATAAGAGAACGGCATTCATGATACAACGCTAGTAGATTTATACTAAAACAGAGTGGATAGCTAGTAGCGTAGCCAATAAGAGAACGGCATTCATGATACAACGCTAGTAGATTTATACTAAAACAGATTGGATAGCTAGTAGCGTAGCCAATAAGAGAACGGCATTCATGATACAACGCTAGTAGATTTATACTAAAACAGAGTGGATAGCGAGTAGCGTAGCCAATAAGAGAACGGCATTCATGATACAACGCTAGTAGATTTATACTAAAACAGAGTGGATAGCTAGTAGCGTAGCCAATAAGAGAACGGCATTCATGATACAACGCTAGTAGATTTATACTAAAACAGATTGGATAGCTAGTAGCGTAGCCAATAAGAGAACGGCATTCATGATACAACGCTAGTAGATTTATACTAAAACAGATTGGATAGCTAGTAGCGTAGCCAATAAGAGAACGGCATTCATGATACAACGCTAGTAGATTTATACTAAAACAGATTGGATAGCTAGTAGCGTAGCCAATAAGAGAACGGCATTCATGATACAACGCTAGTAGATTTATACTAAAACAGATTGGATAGCTAGTAGCGTAGCCAATAAGAGAACGGCATTCATGATACAACGCTAGTAGATTTATACTAAAACAGAGTGGATAGCTAGTAGCGTAGCCAATAAGAGAACGGCATTCATGATACAACGCTAGTAGATTTATACTAAAACAGATTGGATAGCTAGTAGCGTAGCCAATAAGAGAACGGCATTCATGATACAACGCTAGTAGATTTATACTAAAACAGATTGGATAGCGAGTAGCGTAGCCAATAAGAGAACGGCATTCATGATACAACGCTAGTAGATTTATACTAAAACAGATTGGATAGCTAGTAGCGTAGCCAATAAGAGAACGGCATTCATGATACAACGCTAGTAGATTTATACTAAAACAGATTGGATAGCGAGTAGCGTAGCCAATAAGAGAACGGCATTCATGATACAACGCTAGTAGATTTATACTAAAACAGATTGGATAGCTAGTAGCGTAGCCAATAAGAGAACGGCATTCATGATACAACGCTAGTAGATTTATACTAAAACAGATTGGATAGCTAGTAGCGTAGCCAATAAGAGAACGGCATTCATGATACAACGCTAGTAGATTTATACTAAAACAGATTGGATAGCGAGTAGCGTAGCCAATAAGAGAACGGCATTCATGATACAACGCTAGTAGATTTATACTAAAACAGATTGGATAGCTAGTAGCGTAGCCAATAAGAGAACGGCATTCATGATACAACGCTAGTAGATTTATACTAAAACAGAGTGGATAGCTAGTAGCGTAGCCAATAAGAGAACGGCATTCATGATACAACGCTAGCAGATTTATACTAAAACAGAGTGGATAGCGAGTAGCGTAGCCAATAAGAGAACGGCATTCATGATACAACGCTAGTAGATTTATACTAAAACAGAGTGGATAGCTAGTAGCGTAGCCAATAAGAGAACGGCATTCATGATACAACGCTAGTAGATTTATACTAAAACAGAGTGGATAGCTAGTAGCGTAGCCAATAAGAGAACGGCATTCATGATACAACGCTAGTAGATTTATACTAAAACAGAGTGGATAGCGAGTAGCGTAGCCAATAAGAGAACGGCATTCATGATACAACGCTAGTAGATTTATACTAAAACAGAGTGGATAGCTAGTAGCGTAGCCAATAAGAGAACGGCATTCATGATACAACGCTAGTAGATTTATACTAAAACAGAGTGGATAGCTAGTAGCGTAGCCAATAAGAGAACGGCATTCATGATACAACGCTAGTAGATTTATACTAAAACAGATTGGATAGCGAGTAGCGTAGCCAATAAGAGAACGGCATTCATGATACAACGCTAGTAGATTTATACTAAAACAGAGTGGATAGCGAGTAGCGTAGCCAATAAGAGAACGGCATTCATGATACAACGCTAGTAGATTTATACTAAAACAGAGTGGATAGCGAGTAGCGTAGCCAATAAGAGAACGGCATTCATGATACAACGCTAGTAGATTTATACTAAAACAGATTGGATAGCTAGTAGCGTAGCCAATAAGAGAACGGCATTCATGATACAACGCTAGTAGATTTATACTAAAACAGATGGATAGCTAGTAGCGTAGCCAATAAGAGAACGGCATTCATGATACAACGCTAGTAGATTTATACTAAAACAGATTGGATAGCTAGTAGCGTAGCCAATAAGAGAACGGCATTCATGATACAACGCTAGTAGATTTATACTAAAACAGAGTGGATAGCGAGTAGCGTAGCCAATAAGAGAACGGCATTCATGATACAACGCTAGTAGATTTATACTAAAACAGATTGGATAGCTAGTAGCGTAGCCAATAAGAGAACGGCATTCATGATACAACGCTAGTAGATTTATACTAAAACAGAGTGGATAGCGAGTAGCGTAGCCAATAAGAGAACGGCATTCATGATACAACGCTAGTAGATTTATACTAAAACAGAGTGGATAGCTAGTAGCGTAGCCAATAAGAGAACGGCATTCATGATACAACGCTAGTAGATTTATACTAAAACAGAGTGGATAGCGAGTAGCGTAGCCAATAAGAGAACGGCATTCATGATACAACGCTAGTAGATTTATACTAAAACAGATTGGATAGCTAGTAGCGTAGCCAATAAGAGAACGGCATTCATGATACAACGCTAGTAGATTTATACTAAAACAGAGTGGATAGCTAGTAGCGTAGCCAATAAGAGAACGGCATTCATGATACAACGCTAGTAGATTTATACTAAAACAGAGTGGATAGCTAGTAGCGTAGCCAATAAGAGAACGGCATTCATGATACAACGCTAGTAGATTTATACTAAAACAGAGTGGATAGCTAGTAGCGTAGCCAATAAGAGAACGGCATTCATGATACAACGCTAGTAGATTTATACTAAAACAGAGTGGATAGCTAGTAGCGTAGCCAATAAGAGAACGGCATTCATGATACAACGCTAGTAGATTTATACTAAAACAGAGTGGATAGCGAGTAGCGTAGCCAATAAGAGAACGGCATTCATGATACAACGCTAGTAGATTTATACTAAAACAGAGTGGATAGCTAGTAGCGTAGCCAATAAGAGAACGGCATTCATGATACAACGCTAGTAGATTTATACTAAAACAGAGTGGATAGCTAGTAGCGTAGCCAATAAGAGAACGGCATTCATGATACAACGCTAGTAGATTTATACTAAAACAGAGTGGATAGCTAGTAGCGTAGCCAATAAGAGAACGGCATTCATGATACAACGCTAGTAGATTTATACTAAAACAGAGTGGATAGCGAGTAGCGTAGCCAATAAGAGAACGGCATTCATGATACAACGCTAGTAGATTTATACTAAAACAGATTGGATAGCTAGTAGCGTAGCCAATAAGAGAACGGCATTCATGATACAACGCTAGCAGATTTATACTAAAACAGAGTGGATAGCTAGTAGCGTAGCTAATAAGAGAACGGCATTCATGATACAACGCTAGTAGATTTATACTAAAACAGATTGGATAGCTAGTAGCGTAGCTAATAAGAGAACGGCATTCATGATACAACGCTAGTAGATTTATACTAAAACAGAGTGGATAGCTAGTAGCGTAGCTAATAAGAGAACGGCATTCATGATACAACGCTAGCAGATTTATACTAAAACAGATTGGATAGCTAGTAGCGTAGCTAATAGGAGAACGGCATTCATGATACAACGCTAGTAGATTTATACTAAAACAGATTGGATAGCTAGTAGCGTAGCTAATAAGAGAACGGCATTCATGATACAACGCTAGTAGATTTATACTAAAACAGAGTGGATAGCTAGTAGCGTAGCTAATAAGAGAACGGCATTCATGATACAACGCTAGCAGATTTATACTAAAACAGAGTGGATAGCTAGTAGCGTAGCTAATAAGAGAACGGCATTCATGATACAACGCTAGTAGATTTATACTAAAACAGATTGGATAGCTAGTAGTGTAGCTAATAAGAGAACGGCATTCATGATACAACGCTAGTAGATTTATACTAAAACAGAGTGCATAGCTAGTAGCGTAGCTAATAAGAGAACGGCATTCATGATACAACGCTAGTAGATTTATACTAAAACAGAGTGCATAGCTAGTAGCGTAGCTAATAAGAGAACGGCATTCATGATACAACGCTAGTAGATTTATACTAAAACAGAGTGCATAGCTAGTAGCGTAGCTAATAAGAGAACGGCATTCATGATACAACGCTAGTAGATTTATACTAAAACAGATTGGATAGCGAGTAGCGTAGCCAATAAGAGAACGGCATTCATGATACAACGCTAGCAGATTTATACTAAAACAGAGTGGATAGCTAGTAGCGTAGCTAATAAGAGAACGGCATTCATGATACAACGCTAGCAGATTTATACTAAAACAGAGTGGATAGCTAGTAGCGTAGCTAATAAGAGAACGGCATTCATGATACAACGCTAGTAGATTTATACTAAAACAGATTGGATAGCTAGTAGTGTAGCTAATAAGAGAACGGCATTCATGATACAACGCTAGTAGATTTATACTAAAACAGAGTGCATAGCTAGTAGCGTAGCTAATAAGAGAACGGCATTCATGATACAACGCTAGTAGATTTATACTAAAACAGAGTGCATAGCTAGTAGCGTAGCTAATAAGAGAACGGCATTCATGATACAACGCTAGTAGATTTATACTAAAACAGAGTGCATAGCTAGTAGCGTAGCTAATAAGAGAACGGCATTCATGATACAACGCTAGTAGATTTATACTAAAACAGAGTGCATAGCTAGTAGCGTAGCCAATAAGAGAACGGCATTCATGATACAACGCTAGTAGATTTATACTAAAACAGATTGGATAGCGAGTAGCGTAGCCAATAAGAGAACGGCATTCATGATACAACGCTAGTAGATTTATACTAAAACAGAGTGGATAGCTAGTAGCGTAGCCAATAAGAGAACGGCATTCATGATACAACGCTAGTAGATTTATACTAAAACAGAGTGCATAGCTAGTAGCGTAGCCAATAAGAGAACGGCATTCATGATACAACGCTAGTAGATTTATACTAAAACAGAGTGCATAGCTAGTAGCGTAGCTAATAAGAGAACGGCATTCATGATACAACGCTAGTAGATTTATACTAAAACAGAGTGCATAGCTAGTAGCGTAGCCAATAAGAGAACGGCATTCATGATACAACGCTAGCAGATTTATACTAAAACAGATTGGATAGCTAGTAGCGTAGCCAATAAGAGAACGGCATTCATGATACAACGCTAGTAGATTTATACTAAAACAGATTGGATAGCTAGTAGTGTAGCTAATAAGAGAACGGCATTCATGATACAACGCTAGCAGATTTATACTAAAACAGATTGGATAGCTAGTAGCGTAGCTAATAAGAGAACGGCATTCATGATACAACGCTAGTAGATTTATACTAAAACAGAGTGCATAGCTAGTAGCGTAGCCAATAAGAGAACGGCATTCATGATACAACGCTAGTAGATTTATACTAAAACAGAGTGCATAGCGAGTAGTGAAGCCAATAAGAGAATAGCATTCATGATACAACGCTAGCAGATTTATACTAAAACAGAGTGGATAGCTAGTAGCGTAGCCAATAAGAGAACGGCATTCATGATACAACGCTAGTAGATTTATACTAAAACAGAGTGGATAGCTAGTAGCGTAGCCAATAAGAGAACGGCATTCATGATACAACGCTAGCAGATTTATACTGAAATACAATAGGTCCTCTTCTATGCATTCCAAATTGTTTCTTACAAACCCACATTTTTCATCAAAGCATCTTCATGTTTTTTTTTTTGTTTTTCGTCTCCCATTTGGGACTCGACAAACCAAGCACATTTTCCTATGAATATAATCTATATACCTACGTACACGAATAAAACTAAGCGGAATACACTGTAGATCGACATGTGCTGTGTCATAAAATATATACAGGTAAATTGACATCAATCAGCAATATAACTTACTTTACTTGTGCTAAAATTTTACAATTCAAAAACTATTTTCAACGAAAGATCACTTCTCTAAAGAGAAATTTGAGATTACGTATAACTACTAAAAAGGCTATCTGCTTCATAAAAAAAAAAGCGTGAACATTTTCTCATGTTTTCGGCTGGTCTCACAACGGTTCTCGCTCAGCGTTGTGCGAGGCGTCAAATCCATGGATGAAAGTACGCTTTCTGGCAATTATTCTAGAATAACATGGGTTTGAATAGTCACAAAGATAACGATGACGACGTATATGGTTATGATGATCATGATGATGACTTGATAATGATGATGATGGTGGTGGTGATGATGATGATTTGATGATGATGATGATGATGATGATGGTGGTGGTGGTGGTGGTGATGATGATAATGATGATGATGGTAATTATGATGATGACGATGATGATGATGCTGAGAACCCGACTGAGGAGGATGACGAAGAATGACGAGGCCTGACACGTAGGACCACCACCCCTCCACTCCGGAGACACGAAGTATGCTAAAATTTCGTTCAATCTAGTATATGGACATAGACGGTATACGTTTGTGCGGTAGCGGTCGCGTTCATTTCACTTTCGAAATGTCTTTTTTCTCTGCACCGTGATTCAAGTGTTCTAGCATACACAATCCCCTCATGCCCATTCCAGAACATACCAAAAATGCAACGTTTTCGTCATTTGCAAATGTCTTGAAGCTAAAATATACAAAAAAAAGTCTCCCAAACTGATAAGAAAATACACCAATATACCACTCTGAGCCAGCCAAGAGTGGCAATTTCTATTAGTTCTAATATAAAACGGATCTCGATAAAACGCATCATCAAATTATGTAAGATATTCACCCTGGATATTTAAAGTCCGGTTTGTGTTTCCACGCTCACAGGATTTTAAGTCACGATGAAATGTTGATACGAATAAGGTGTTCCTAGGTGGTATTCCTTTCTAGTAAATCCAGTTGCAAGCCTAAATGTGAAAGGAGCAGCTGTTGTATAGGACTAGATAAAATAACGGCCTTACGGTCAATTGAGATTGGCGCACAATCATGAAATATACACATCTAAACTTGTCCGCAACAGCACTTGTCCGCAACAGCCAAGAGTGGCATTTTCTACTAGTTAAGTAATATAAAACGGATCTCGATAAAATGCATCATCAAATTATTTAAGATATACACCCTGGATATTTAAAGTCCGGCTTGTGTTTCCACGCTCACAGCCTGACTACGAAAATGAAAACAAAAAATAATAATAATAAACAAAAGAAACTGCAAAAGAAAACGTTTCACGCAGGAGAACTGCGTTCGATGGTTTTACAAAATAACACTTGAAAAAGACTTTGAGTCACGATGAAATGTTGATACGAATGAGGTGTTCCTAGGTCGTATTCCTTTCCAGTAAATCCAGTTTCAAACTTGACTGAATGTGAAAGGAACAGCTGCCGTATAGGACTACATAACAGCCTTACGGTCAACTGAGATTGGCACACAATCATAAAATATACACATCTAAACTTGTACGCAACAGCACTCATTTGGCACTGATTATCGTGAAATGTACCATAAAAAATGTTCTTTGCAGTCCTAGCTACATTTCACCATAAGGCATTAAGGCTCTGGCAAAAGAGGACACATTGATGCGGACACAATGTTTCCCTGTTTGCCCGCGCGCGCAACATTTGTTGCGAACACAAAATTTGTCCTCAACAAATGTTTCTCTGTTCGCGCAGTATGGAAACACAACATTTGCGTTGTGTCCCCCTCGTTTGCTCACCCAAAATACATCGTGAGCAATCATGTGTCCGCGACAATGTGTCTTCGTTTGCCAGGGCCTTTAGAGAAGACATGGTATCAGTAAAAGAAAAAAGTACCACAAGAAGTTATTTTGGCAAATAAAATCAGGGTAAGAAATCCTCATGCGTTTGAGTTTCCGAAGTTTAACGCCTCATACGTGTCGTCCTCTCGTATCTCAAGTGACTCCGACGGTGCTTCGTTACGTCTTCGAGGAGGTCTCGGAGGCAAACGAGGCCGAACACTGTGCAGGCTTGAGATGGTCGAATAAGTGCGATTGATAAGGGAATTATCTTCATCCCTCACGAGCTCGCCGCCGGGGCCGCTGTAATATGGATTTTCAAAATAACGCGGAACTTCACCTCTCTTCAAAGGCCGCCCCTCCATCTCTGTGTTCGCCTTTTCACCCCTTTTTTGTCGCCTTAAATTCTTCGGATGAGAAACACTGGAAGCACGAGCCTTAGCCTTCGCACCAATCATGTACTTTTCCAAATCTTTCTCCGCCCGGTTGATTTCATCCCCCTGTAGCTTACTTCCACTAGCCCCCAGGGATACCGGCATTGTCGAGGACCTTGCATAACACGGGTTCATCGCTCCTCCAAACGCACCGTCTTGGGGTTCCATGTAAGGATTTTCTACCTTGTTTCTTGCTTTTGCCGCCAAAATATCATCATTCTTGGGCAAATTTACTGACTTTGCACCAAATTCTTCAACTTGGTTGTCGGCTGAGCTGTAGATGGGATTGTCCATCACCTGGGCGAAGCAAAGGACACAACTGTAAATACAATTTACAATAAATTACACAGACCTTTTAAAAGACACAGGTGACCATAAAACGGTCATTCCTCACCAATGCAGACTAGCCACTAGCCACTGTACTCAAACTTTCAAACTAACCCTAATGACGATCAGTAATAATAATAATAACGCTAAATTTTCAGTAATAATTTCCCAGTGCAAAGCGCGGCAAAGCATACAACAGTTGTTGATTTGCGGGCATGCAAGCAAGAGCGAGTTTCAACGAAATTCCACAGTGTTATTATAATTTTGCGTTACTTTGCCTTTTCAAACTACACAAACGACGCTATCTTCTGAACCAATCAGAGATCAAATTAAGTAGCACACGTTTTATAGCGGCGCATGAGGTCTCTCTCAGGTTTTGATGGTCTGGTTTTGCGGCTTGAGTTGGCCGTGAATAGTAGGAGTAATAAGTTGTTGTCTTTTTTGCCAACAACAATCTGCTAAAACCCTTACAACAAAAAAAGTCAGTGTAATTTGGAAGTGCCCCAACCCACCCCGCCAAAGAAAGCACAAGACACAACTAACCTTGATGTCGTTTCTCTTTTTGACTGACGTAGGATCCAAGTTATGACGTGCTAAACCGTCAGATTCTTTCCTCAGGCGCTGGACCCAGTTTCTGTTGGATGGTGTTGACATCATCACATCTCTGTTGTCACCGTACAGTTGGTTGGAGAAGTCAATCCCTTCTGCACCGGATCGGTAACCAACTGCACTTTGCTCATGCTGTGTAAATGGTTGGTGGCAAAATCAGAATTCCTAATAAGTTTACTGTTTGGGAAGCTTACAAATTCATCACGTGCGTTGTCAATTTGTTTTCCGTTTTCCCACATTTTCGACGTTACCTCTAAATTGCGACTCAGGTTTATTCCGAGTATAAATTTAACTTTGTAAATGTTTTGAACCCAGGAGTCATATCATAACTAAGTGAAGCACGATCGTCCGGGTGAGTGTAGTCCTGAGAAGGACTGTTTGTGATGACATTGACTGACGTTTCGACAACCTGAGCGGAAGTCATCGTCAGAGTAAAGTGATTTGTGTGTACCGTCAGCAGGTGGTATAAATACTCGGGGCTGAGTTGCTTAAAGCATGGTTAGCACTAACCATTGGTTAAGATGTATTAAAACCTATACGGGTTAGCGCTAACTATGCTTCGAGCAACTGGGCCCTGGTCGTTGATCTCATTGGACAACGAAATTTCAGATATTGTCCAACTTTTGCTTTCTGCTTTACAACGTCTACAAATTGGACCCCAGGGTTTCAGTTCTCTTTTGGGCAAATGATCAACGTAATCCAAATATATCAAAGGAAGAACCCTTCCCAGAATGTTTCCCGCTTTCAACGCCCCGCATCTTTAGTTCAACTCTAAAGGGAGTACCACAGTGAGTCCATTTGTAGTAAGATACTTTTGCTCAGATTGTAACTTAACAAAAAGGTCAAACCAACACGCTTAAGACCCGTCTACTGCAAAGAGGTAGATTTCAATTAATGATTTCTTGGAAGAAAAACAAACGAGTGTTCTAGCGATTTTTCCAAGACAATGACAAAACTTGAAAACGTTTGCCTAAATTTTTAAAGTTAGAATCCATTTCCTCCTCGTCACCCGTGACGGGGGAGATTGTTTAAAGTGCACCTAACACCACAATAGTTTTTCGCTAAAATAAATCGTTGCACCAGTTCCAATAATATTTTGACTTTATTTCCAATTTTTGATAGTTTTTTATGGCTTCAAAACGTACAAAAAATAAAGGATCGTGGGTACGCGACCGAGTCAGAAGGGGCGTGGGTCTATTCTCGATGTTACGTCACAAACTGTTTGGATGCATGTTTACAAAGACTTAATGCGATGTAAATCAGTTTGTAACATGAAATCGAGAATAGACCCAAGCCCCTCACTAGTTCGGCCGTGGGACAGATGATGGGCAGATTTTCTAACTTTTACAGCCTATGAAAAGTAAAAAAAAAACAAGTCAAAATTTGGTAAAACAAAAAAAAAAAAAAAGGAGCAATGCATTTCAAACAGGTGCAAAGATTTCTTTTAGCGAAAAAAAAATATTTTGGTGTTAGGTACACTTTGAGGGTTATGGGTTGAATGGTTGTACTTACCTTTGCTCTTTTGTACTTCCTTCTGTAGTAGAAAACAGCACCAAACAGGACGGCAATTAGCAATATCACTACAACTACGGCAATACCAGCCATTCCACCAGAACTTAGACCCTTAGACACTGGCTCCTTCGGTACTCCAACGTTCTTATTTGGTCCTGCTGAACCACAAGGTAACCCAACCTGCTGCAGTATGTCACAGTTCTCCACACATCTGCGTGCGGAGTTAGCGAGCAATGCGCAAGCCTCAGAAGCAAGAAGAGGGAAGTAGTTCTTGCTGGCATTCAGCGCTGTGAGGATCAGCAATGTCTGACCAGGAGAAATTGTCTGAACGTTTCGGAGAACTTCAACGTAGAAGAAATTTGAAAGTGCTCGTCGCTTCCTTGCGGAAGCTGCAAAGAAAAAAACTAGGTTACTTTACAAATTATCTTCATTAAGCGCCCGACACTCTTGTTATTTGACAACAGACGATTTGGGAGTAAAGCATGGTAGATGAATAAAATATGCAATTATTCTGTACCGTCACACCCATCCTCGGACAAGAGAGAGAGAGAGAAACCCTAACCATTTCATCCATTCACCACGCTTACAATTTACCATCTCCGGCACTTCACTCTCATTGCGAATATGGCACCTTTCGACATACAGATTTTAGCAGTATAAAGGACGTTGTCATATGAAGCCAGTTTAATGGCCTAAGCTCCCACGACTCAAGTCTCCTATACCTCAGTGGTAGAGCATCCGAACGAGTAATCGGATGGTCATAGGTTCGACTCCTATTGGAAGAACTCGTAATATTTTTTTTCTGAGTATGCGTGCGACAGTACAGAATTATATTTTTCAACAGACCACTTGTTTCTAAACTAGGAAAATGCAAGTAACGCAACTGTCTTACTGTCAATTTTCCTAATATATGTTGGTCTCTTTCTTTCTTTCTTTCTGAATTTTCAAACACGCTCTGCAGTGACTGTTTGTGAAAGCGATACAATTACCTTAACAATGATTGCCTGAAAGTGCACAAACTTTGACAAGGAAGACCAGGCTACTCTTGTCTTTTCGAGATATTGAGGACAAACTTATGGAAACCCCACCGAGACGCCAAAATGGTTCGTAGATTATTGTCTATCCGCATGAGTGCATTTACAGATTTTAAGAGGGAAATCCAGGGCCGTATCTTTGTGTAGTCGCTTTTGCTTATTTTCACTTTTGCTGTTTAAATTTCTAATGATATGTTATATATATATATTTGTAAATACTGTGTATTTTAGTTGTTTTGTATAGATATATATAATACTTTCCTTTTATGTTCTCTCGAAGATAGTAGCTCTTGCAAGCTACACTGAAATTCGAGAGAAAATAAAGTTTACGTATGTATGTATGTATGTATGTATGTATGTATGTATGTATGTATGTATGTATGTATGTATGTATGTATGTATGTATGTATGTATGTATGTATGTATGTATGTATGTATGTATGTATGTATGTATGTATGTATGTATGTATGTATGTCACGCGGTAACAGTAACTATCTACGTTTCTTGTAACCCGTATTAGGTATATGTGATTTATCTTTACCTGCGTTGTTTTCAGTTAATTTAGCGTCCAGTAAGGCGCCGACCTCTTCCTCCAGTTCCGTTGTTCTCTGTCGAGATATATCCGTCTCACTCACAAGGATCGGAATCTGATATTGTTTCTCCAAACACCTGCAACACGGTACATGCTCGGATTAATTTCAGTTAATCGTTTATAATCAGTTCACTCAAACGTACTATTTTTCCCTTGATTAACGATATAGCAAACAAGCTTATGACACCACGTGCTTTCTATTGTGCACTGACCAATGAAAACACCGCCACGTGCTTTCTATTGTGCACTGACCAATGAAAACACCGCCACGTGCTTCCCATTGTGCAGCAGCGAAAAGACATTTTGCAGTGCCGAAAAAAAAGACCGAAATCTAACATGATTTTCGGCCTCAGTAATAAATGGAAAAATTTAACGTGTTTCCATGGAGTTAGAAATATAGGCGTACAAGGATTTTTGTGAAACTTTGGACCAAAAGCTGAAGTTTTAAACTGCATTGAAACATGAGCGGTTATTTTGACCCGCGCAAACATCATTTACTAGTACCTTCTTCCGTAGCACTGTGTAGAAAAAGGCAACGGAGAGTTATAAAGTGTGCTTCCATTTAAATGCAAAGGAGGTACAAGATAAAGGAGCCTTGTAGTGAGATTTGATAGCTGACGAGCAAATCAGGAGAAACATCGTCTTCCATGAATAACATAATTTCAGGACATTATTATTCAACTTAATACGGTATACTGCCAGATATAATTCTCTCTGAGACACCTCTCTTGCGTTCAAAAGGTAATTCACTCATTAATGTAACTAAAGATTAGCTCTTTACCTAATGGCGGCGTCAATAAAGGTCACACACAGAGTGTCGCCAGCACATTCCGCACAAAGCGACGGCTGCCGTTCGCACAATTCTCCTGAAAATCCACCAACACAGTTACAGGTGAAAGATGCGATCCCGTCTTGACATGAACCTCCATTCTGGTAGAGAAGAAAACAACCAACTTTATCAAATATTGTTGAATTTCGTAACATCTTTACCGCTTTACCAAGTGTAACGATGTTTTATGGTTATTAAGTTCACTTTATTCATCAAAACATTAATATTTATTTAGTTGTTTACAACTACTTCGCGACCTTTCCAAGTCATGAAAGAGGCCTTCCAAGGGGCAGAAGCGACAAGCGACATGGCTCCGAAAACAGGCGACAATCTTTTCCCAAAACATCGACAACCGACTGAAATTGGCCGAAAACGCGCAACAGTTTGCGACAGCGACAATTTACTTTCCACTCCTCTTTATTTTCTTTGCGACAGCGACATTTGTCCCTAACGAAACAAGCAAAATACAGAGTCGTAAACGAGCGACAAAGCGACACCAGACCAGCCCTTGGGAGGCTTCATGAAACTTGTACCTTACGATATGAGCGAACTATTTAGAAACAAAATTTGTCGGAACAGCACAAAAGCCAAGAAAGAGAATTGTAAAAAAAAAAAACCCAGGAATTTGGCTATTTCACGACGTTGTTTCGCAGAGGACGCCAAAAACATGATCCTAAACATATACCATACATGTACGTGCAAAGCTGTCGCTGCTGTCTTCGTTGCTTAGTTTCCTCAGTTTTGTACGTTTTTAACGTATAAACAGGGTAAAACAGGGATGGCTGTTGATAGTAACTCCCCAGTTTGACTTTTTGGCTCGTTACCGCGGAAAATTTCCAGTATAAAAGCAATTACTGAAAAGGTAGTCACGTTTTCTCGGTTGAAATTCGCATTCCATTGAATTGATACCAATTCCTGGCCTATTAGCGGAAAGTTCAAGGCTAAATTTGAGTGAATTGCACGAATGGTACAGGCCAATATCAAACGAAATTCCCCAGATTGGAGTTTTTTTGTCCAGCATTTACCACTATGTACTGACCAGTTTTCGCAGTTTGCTCGGAGCAAACAGATAGGAACCTTGAACCGCTGTCTTCCCATTAATTATTTAGCGGCGGTCCGAGCGAGCTTCCCAAAAAGCTGACGCGGATTTAGTTTGTTTAGGCATCTTTTTTTATCTCAACGAGATAACAAACATACGCGGTCACGTGACTTACCGAACAGTTTATTCCTTTACAGTCATTAATGTTTGTCTCACAATGACGACCAGCAAATCCCGTCATGCACTGGCAGCTGTAGCCATCACTTGCATCTTGACAGCTGCCACCATTCTGGCAGACTGGACAGTTTATGTCGGGACAAACACCACTCCCGTCACAAGCTAACAAGAAAACAAAACAATAAACTTGTCAGATCTTTCGCGCAAGATTGTGGCAGTCACCAAAATTTTCCTTGGTACCATCACAACAGCTGTATTTTTGAAAAGAAAAGCAAAACAGGTGGAACATTTGTACTCTCACTTACAAAATGACTGAAAGTGGTAATAAAGGCGGAAACTTTTGAAAATTGAGTGGGGACTTTGAAGCAGCCTGGATAATAACAGTGCTGTGGTTTGACTTAAGGCTTGCGAATGAAGGTCCGAGTGCGATAAATTAAAGCTAATGAGCAGTATTTACTTGTGCTACTATTTGTACCATCTGCAAAGTGGTTATGAGGTCAAAATCAAACCATAAAGTTTGGTCAGATGACAGCTATTGAGCAGTACTTTGGTGAGCTGCTGTTCATGATGCTGCATGCTCTTGTACCTTTGTAGTTACAATCTTAGTAATAATATTATTTGTTGCACTTCTCTTTAATAAGCTGTTTAAAGTGGTTCCCAGTTTCTTAAGTCGAGTTTAAAACCCTCAAGAGTAACCAGTTAAATGAAAGCTACTGAGCTATGCTTTTGGACAAATGGATAAAAGGATATATTATTTCCTAAAGAATCTAGATTGCAGCGTCAGTGGGGAAGTGAACACGGATTGTTGGCATTATCAACTGAGATAACTTGGCAAATTAAAAAGATTCAAAAACTGACGTTCCTTTGGGTTTTCGCCAAAGTATTACAGGAAGGGCTAACATTCGAAACGTAAGCTTCTGAATCTTCTTGTCCGATTTACTGCGTCAACTCAGTCAGTTGATTATACCAAAAATTCGTTATTCTTTCAGGCAGCCCTGTTTATTATTCAATTTTCTCGAAGTTTGAGGTAAATTGCTCACTTTGAGAGTGCCGCGTGTGGGATTGTGGGATAGTTTCGGAGTCGTGATTGTTTCTTTGTAATATGTCCCCCTTCCCCTTAAACAATCTCACAATCGCTTGCGCTGCCACTCAGTCCCAGTCTTTTCAAAAGTAAGCTATTTTTGAAACATTCTTACCTGCAACATACACCTGTAATAATTGGCCAATGAAGTGAAGTGGATGCATGGTATCACGACAGCTGACCTGGATCACTACACTGCCATTAGAGTCCGTGAAGGCAGTGTGATTCAGCCGGACTCTGGTGCGAAGTCGGAAGCGTTCATCAAGTCGAAACAATGCTGTGACATTCTTATGAAGCTCAGGAATAATCTCATTCTCTTCCGGGTTCTTAATATTGCACTGATAGTCAAAATGCCTTCCATTCGCGGGACAGCAGTGTTGTTTAGTGCAGGTCAACAGCGATGATGACGAGTCGTCGATGATCATCTGACCAACTACACTGTCCGCTGGTTGGTCTTCATAGACAGTGTGGGGAGTCAAACATATCCTTGCTGGATGAGGTCTGTCATCTAAAAGATGATACAAAATGCATAAGTTGTTTCTCAGCACTGAACTGTTTGCATGATTCTAAATTTCTTGAATAGCAATCAGAAACCTCGCCGTCGTGATGAATAGCAATTGTGAATGACTAAGGCGCTGACAATCGATCGATCAATCAATCAATCAATCAATCAATCAATCGAGTGAGCGAGCGAGCGAGCGGTCAGTCAGCCAGTCAATCAATAAATAAGTAGTCAATCAGTCTGTCTGTCAGTCAAAGTGTCAATCAGTCAATAGATTAATCATTGTATCGGCCAGTCAGTCTGCCTCAGTAGTAAGTCCGCTGTTTAGCAAACAATAGCAATTATGGCAACCGAGAGGTATCTTTCCGAATGAGAACGTTTAAAGTTGTAAAAAACACAATACAGGAAAATACGCAACGTATTCATTACTCAACACCAGTGGAGAAAGGAAAAATTCGGGTCCCTGAAAAGAACCGAACCTATGCCCTGTAATCCTATGGTTACAGTTAAACACGAAAATTTGGTTTATCAACGGAGTTGATAATGTAAATTGACCACCGTACAGGGATTCGATTAGCTGACGTTTCGAGCGTTAGCCCTTCGTCGGAGCGAATCGAGGAATTGTGGGTTGTGTATGGTTTATATACAGAAAATGGAGCTACGCTATTGGTGGTAACATGGTAACGTGAAAAACAGGAATAAATTAATTGAATGAAAAGCGCTCGTTGATACCGTGGGGATTAAGAGTGCCAATTTGAAAGATCAGTTTTTGCTCGAGATTTTTACGGCTTTCCGTGGTACCTTGATGTAGGGAAAGGCCGGAGATTGACATGTGTTGTTTGGAATGGTTAGGGAGATTAAAATGCCGAGCGACAGGTTTGGATGCGTCTTTGTCATCTTTCTCAACATCACGAAGATGTTCTCGGAATCGGTCACCTAGTCGTCTTCCTGTTTCGCCGATGTATAACTTTTTGCATAATGTGCAGGTTATGCAATAGATAACATTTGCGGAGGTACACGTGAAACGATCAGTGATCTTAACAGATCGCTTAGGGCCCGATATTTTGTCAGTGTTTTGAATGAAAGGACAAGTTTTGCATCGCGAGCGCGCGCATTTAAAAGTGCCAGGTTGTTTAGTTGTTTTGAATGCGCTTTTAACTAGAAAGTTACCTACATTTTTGTCGCGTTTGAATGAAATCAGCGGTGGTTCCGAAAAGATTCTAGCAGTTTCTGGATCATTTTGCAAAATGATCCAGAAACTGCTAGAATCTTTTCGGAACCACCGCTGATTTCATTCAAACGCGACAAAAATGTAGGTAACTTTCTAGTTAAGAGCGCATTCAAAACAACTGAACAACCTGGCACTTTTAAATGCGCGCGCTCGCGATGCAAAACTTGTCCTTTCATTCAAAACACTGACAAAATATCGGGCCCTAAGCGATCTGTTAAGATCACTGATCGTTTCACGTGTACCTCCGCAAATGTTATCTATTGCATAACCTGCACATTATGCAAAAAGTTATACATCGGCGAAACAGGAAGACGACTAGGTGACCGATTCCGAGAACATCTTCGTGATGTTGAGAAAGATGACAAAGACGCATCCAAACCTGTCGCTCGGCATTTTAATCTCCCTAACCATTCCAAACAACACATGTCAATCTCCGGCCTTTCCCTACATCAAGGTACCACGGAAAGCCGTAAAAATCTCGAGCAAAAACTGATCTTTCAAATTGGCACTCTTAATCCCCACGGTATCAACGAGCGCTTTTCATTCAATTAATTTATTCCTGTTTTTCACGTTACCATGTTACCACCAATAGCGTAGCTCCATTTTCTGTATATAAACCATACACAACCCACAATTCCTCGATTCGCTCCGACGAAGGGCTAACGCTCGAAACGTCAGCTAATCGAATCCCTGTACGGTGGTCAATTTACATTATCAACTCCGTTGATAAACCAAATTTTCGTGTCTCACTTCCCCACCGACGCAGCACCACAGTTTCTTTAGAAACTAATCCCCTTTATTCATATGGTTACAGTTACCTTTGCTAGTCATAAAGGATACTCATTGTGCACATGCTTCCAGTTTACAGAGAGTTCAGCAGGGGTTTCAATAATTTTTTAAATAGCTGTCTAAGCTAACTAAAGTAGGCGGCGACCTGATTAATTTTTTTAATAATTTGAGTGAGAATACGGACAAAGTAGGCGGCGGAAAGAGGTAAATTCTGACAAAGTAGGCGGCGATTTTCGCCGGTTGCCGGCTTCCCATGAAACCCCTGGTTCAGAGTCCCAGGCAGGAATCGAACCTACGACCTCCGTAACACCGGTAGGATGCTCTAACCACTGAGCTACAGGAACCCCTGGTGAGCCAGGTCATTAATCTACAGTAGGTTTTTATACAATGTGTCCCACTGGTCTGCGGGCTCAACAATGCAAATGCATCGGATGCATCCGACTGGTGTCACGGAGGTCGTAGGTTCGATTCCTGCCTGGTACTCTGAATTTCTTTTCAGTTGTCCTTTTGCCCGTTGCCAAGCAACTAGCATATCACGAAAATTTGGTTTATCAACAGCGTTGATAATGTAAATTGACCACCGAACAGGGATTCGATTAACTGACGTTTCGAGCGTTAGCCCTTCGTCGGAGCGAATCGAGGAATTGTGGGTTGTGTATGGTTTATATACAGAAAATGGAGCTACGCTATTGGTGGTAACATGGCAACGTGAATTTATTCCTATTTTTCACGTTACCACGTTACCACCAATAGCGTAGCTCCATTTTCTGTATATAAACCATACACAACCCACAATTCCTCGATTCGCTCCGACGAAGGGCTAACGCTCGAAACGTCAGCTAATCGAATCCCTGTACGGTGGTCAATTTACATTATCAACTCCGTTGATAAACCACAGTTTCTTTAGAAACTAATCCCCTTCAACTAGCATATCATCTTTCTCACGGGCACTTCACACCATTACCATCATTATTAATCACGATATCACGCTGAATTCATTTTGTTAGCTTGTCAATGCAGCCAGTCTCACACCACATTATTTTTACTTTTTAACATTTTACGCAACCTTTTAAAAACACTACTTGAGAAGAATCCCTCTACTTACGGAAAGCTATGCGATTCCTACTTACCTACAATTGTCACATAGAAGGACTCAGTAAACGAAGACGACAGGCTGCCTTTACTGATGATGGTGATTGGAATCAGAGCTTCCACAGATCCTGAGACTCGCACATCCAAACCATCCTTTCCTCGAACAACAAGTTTGTTTCCATTGATTTGAAAAGGAATCCCAGCCTCTTCTACGAGTGTGTAAGAAAATGTTTCACTGGGGTACTGGGTGAATGTTGTGAGCGTTCCAACCACAGCACCGTTGTCTGCTGTAATGGATACGTGGCTTGGTTCGAGGCGAATCCTTGACTGTTGGTTCTCTGTTAAAAAAAGAAAAGAAAAAGAATTATAATAAATTAACATATGTGTTATTATTTGTCACTGTTTTTCTTTTGAAGGTAAAAATAAGCGAAAAAGTTGCGCAACGTGAAAATGCCGTAACTTATGTAAGCTACCTGTAATCTACATTTAACGAAAAGTTCATGGAGGATGCGCAACACTTGAATTGTGAAGTGGTTCGATTAATATAATGATTTCTTGAAGAAACATTTCTGACACCTCTGATAAATTCATCACCATATCAATCGAACTACCTGTAATCTAACTGACTTGAAAATCGATTTTATCTTCTTACAAATGTAGGTGCTTAATTTGTTGCCTGGCTATGCTATTAAATAAGCAATGAAAACGTAAAGCTTATGGGATGTGGCTGGAGTGACAAGGATACCTCACAATTTAATGTGATTTGGTAAGCTGAAGCCACTCTAAAGGCACTAAGGCCACATGGTAACGGGCATTACCCCTTAAATCTACCAAAGAAAAGATTGAGCCCCACATTAGCAGCCATGGACAGCTGTTTCGGCCTTGTTAGGCCTCATCAGCATGGCATAGCTAATGCTCAGGCTCAAGTACCCACACATACTTGAGCCTATGCTATTAAATATGCGACTGATCTTTGCAGTTATGAACACTACTGTACCAGAATTCAAAATAATCACAATGTCTTCCCTTTTATTGATGCCCACCAAATGACTTATATAAGGTTTGTCCTTTTTTTCTGAAGGCGGTGGATTGAGTGTTAAGTGGCAACTATTACAGCACAGTGAAAATGTAAAGCTTGTGGGAAGTGGCTGGAGTGATAAGGATACCTCACAAATTAATGTGATCTGGTAAGCCCAAGGGTGGGGGTTACTTCCTAGTAATAGGTTAATGGGGATGTGCCACTTGATGGGGTCGCATTTTCACGACTGGATTGACTATAATGGAGTTGCATTTCAATAGAGTCATAAGAATGGGGTCGCACATTTTCGGGATTTTGCGGGTAATTATGTACCAGAATATTTGCACTGTAGGTGAAAAGTAAAGTGTTCTACATTCACTTTAACAAAAAAAATGTGTCAATTCATTTGAGGATGACCTACTTATTATATTATATTATATTTATTTATGTTATATTATGTTATATTATATTATATTATTATATTATATATTATATTATATATTATGTTATGTTATGTTATGGTCATGTCATGTCATGTCATATTATATGATAAGGTAGATACATAAGCAGAAAGTGACTAAGTTGGGATCACGAAAATTACATTTTCCCAAAAAAATTGACTAAGCTGGGGTCTATAATCGGCCACAGAATATTGTAATGAAGAAGGGGTTCTGAGAGGCCAACGGCAGATACCCAGCAGAAATTGCCCCAAGTACCCCTCCCGGGCTGGTAATCTGAAGAAATTGTACATTTTACTGATCCAAACCTGATACAATGATGGTGCAATTGAATACAGCTGACTGAGGAGTGCTAATGGCGTACTGATATCCTCTGGATGAGAAACTTGCTACAATAACACCATCATCTTTCACTTTTACAGCTATCGTGAAATTCTGTGCCTGAGATATCGCCTACAAAAACAGACGATAAAAAAGTTGTTTATTCCTGTACATGAATCACAGTAAGGATAAATGATGATGTACTCGTTGCAATCGGGAAGATGTACAGTGGAACCCTGCTCTATGGACACCCACTCATAGCGGACAGTTTTCTATGTTCCCGACAACGCAAAAGATCGTATATGTTTACTCTTCAAGTAGAGCGCTTGATACGGACACCGGGATAATGCGGCGAACACTTTGACATGTGCCTTTGGTGTCTGTATTAATAGGCAGGGGCGTAGCTACCTGTATGCAGGGATGCACATGCGTACCTGAAAAATCAAAAATAAAAACTGAAATTTCGGTTTATTATTTTTGGAGATGAAAACATGCACACCTTGATTGTTTGTTTGTTTGTTTTTTGTAGATTTCTAAGGAGCATAAACCTAAATGAAACTGGAGCACAATTACAGCTATTTAGGTGCTTTTTCAACGAAAACAATGACGGTCGTAAGCAATGTGGCAGACAGCAGTAAAAGCTACTCTAAAATCCGAGAGTAAATAAAGTATATGCATGCATGCATGCATGATCACTCATTTGTGAGGCCTTCCAAGGGGTGCTGTACAGGGATTTGATTAGCTGATGTTTAGAGCGTTAGCCCTTCGTCGGAGCGAATCGAGGAATTGTGGGTTGTGTATGGTTTATATACAGAAAATGGAGCTACGCTATTGGTGGTAGCATAGTAACGTGAAACGTAGCACCACAGTTTCCAAGGGGTGGTCTGGTGTCCCTTTGTTGCTTGTTTCGTTAGGGAAAAATTTTGCTGTCGCTAAAGAAACAAAGAGGAATTGAAAGTGAATTGTTGCTGTCACAAACTATCGTGCTTTTCATTTGTGAATAAAAGTTTGAGATACCACTAATCTTGTTAGCTCAATTTATGATAAGCGATCAGAGCACTTCAATATACTCAAAATAGCAATGTTCAAAGAATTTTAACATAAAGACATAACCTAATCATACTGGAGGTTAAAGAAAATTTCTTCAAGGTACGTGAAAAAGATATTGGGACTTGAGTGCAGGGGGGGGGGGGGGGGGTGGATTTGGAAAATTGTGCATTCCTATGGAAAAATCCTGGCCACGCCCCTGATAGGGTTCCACTGTAGTTTAACTGAAAAGGATTTAAGATAGCTTCCCCAAGTGTTCACAGTTTCCTTCGTCAGCCACTAGTTCAAAACATCAGAACAGTTTTGGGCCAGAGAATACCAACACATGGCAAGAGATTGCCTCATGATAAGTATGACTTGACTTAACTTGACGAGACTTGACTGTCCAGTCGTAATGCTTACAAAAGATTGACATCAAAGCGAGATATTGCTTCTGAATTCCGGAGAGCGTTCGCGTACCAGATCAAACGTAGATCACGACAAGTTATCCCATTGTGAGAGTACAATAAAGCAAGCAAAACATGAAAATGACGCGCGATAATTGCCTCCAGTGACAAGATGTCACACGCGGGGGGAGAAGTACTATTATTAAGAGAAATACCTGTAAGGGACTACATGTAATCTAGATCGAACGTGAAGTGTGCAAGATGAGCCAATCAGAAGCCACGTATGGTGGTGTCTGTTCTCTCAACCAATCAAATTTCTGTTTGTCAGTACGTTTCCTGCATCAGCTCCGTTTGCTCATCTAATCATTAAATCTAAGGCCACAGAAAAATCCCTTATCCCACAAAGAAACACAACGTGATGAAAAATGTTCAGCCAACAACCTGCCAATCTTCAAAAACCATGAAGAAAAAAATAAAAGGAACAAAACAGATGGCGCACTATCGACCTGGTTGACCAATTTATGATAACACTCACCACACTTTTATAGAGTCTGTTCCCTTTAATTCTGACAGGCCAGGAGTTTTCTCTGGACTCAGATAGTATGACAGCCCTTGTTTATTCTTGATAAACACTGTCTTATTAGAAGGATCGTCATTAATCGCATTTTCATTATCAGGATCTCTGCCATTTAAATCTGCAATGACAGCTCCAATCGATGTCCTGATACCCATTATAATGGGTGTGGCACACAGCCCTGATGGAATCTCATTCACGTCTGGAAATTCACAAAGACACAAAATAAATAAAAACAAAATCAGAGAGAAAGTTGAGGACTTAACAGTGAGGTGTACTATCAATTACACTATTATGAATTGAACAATCTTGCACAAGAAACCATTATGATTCTATTATGGGGTAGGCTACATACCAATCAATCAACCAATCAAAAATTATTACTTGCTACAAATTGCATAATAACTAAGTAAGCTGTTGGGAAGTCTGACCGCACAAACTGCATTAACAAGTTGCTTTTTATTCTGCCAACATTTTACCTTGAACAGTGATGGCGAATAACTGTGACTTGGTCAATTCGCCATCGCTGCAGTTAATCACAAGATCCAATCTATGCTGTGCTTCAAAATTCAACCCAGTCAATGTCTTGAGTTTTAAAGTGTTATCGATGGTAAAGAAATGACTCGGTAGAAGTTGCTCAGTGCCATATGCCCCATCAATGACCTGCCTGTGCACAGTACAGGTATGCTGCTGTCCAATGTCAGGATCGGCAACTGTCACCTGACCAACTACACTGTCAGCTTCATTCTCACGAACAGTTTTACCACTCAGGCTGATGGCTGATGGAGGCTCATTCACGTCTGAAACAAATGCAAACAAGTCATATCAACATGACCTGTATCTCAAAGATTGCAGGTACTACATCTGTAAGTTATTTCTCCAACCTGTTAAAATCATTGTGCAAAATAAAGAGACCACTATGGACTACAACTTAGAAAGAATTTTAGTGAGGGACAGCTTTTTTTCAGAAGTAAGTCCAACTCTACCGATCCCCTTTTATAATAATAACAAATAAAAAAACATTTATATTGCGCATTTTCTATGCAATATTCAAATGCGCATTACAGCACTGGCCGGGGGACTTTGCCAGACTGCTTATAACGCAGTTTACAATTAATGAAGTTGGTTATGAGTGCCCCCGTAATGTCAATATCAAATTAAGACAGACAGTAGGGGTGGCCACTGCCAGAGTTTTGTTACGTTCCTAGTGGTTCTTTTACATCCCACAGAATCAGAGAATTATGATTTGTGAGACGGCGCCTACGGTTTATTGTCCTTATCCGAGAAGACTAGAAAGTCTAACCGTTTGTAGATGCCATTACAAAGGCAGCACTTTCTCCTCAATTATTTAAAGACCTTGAGTATTGGTCTGGCCGGGGTTTGAACCCACGAACCCCGCATGGTAGTCCGGTGCTCTACCACTGAGCTAACCGGTCGGCGGAATGTTCTGTCTTAAGAACTACTTAGTATGTACACACTCAGGTAACAGAAAGGCTCAAGAAGAATATGCCATGCGTCCTTTTCTCAAACCTCTTTTGAGATCTATTTGGGATGTTAAGGAACTCTCACCCTTCAGACAGCAAAGTCAGAAATCTGAATTATGCGCTGCTGTTTGCTACATATCACACTACTACCAGAAGTCTTGACGAGGAGTTGACCTTGTTTATAAACTTGGACACAAGATTGAAGGCTAGTTAAATAATTCATTTCTAACATTCTCTGCTTTGACACCTTCTAACATATACAATAAACTATAATAGTTAGTAGCACAATCAAGCAATTAGCAAAGAGAGAAAAGTTTGTTTTTCTGCAAGGAACTTTATGTTGTGGTAATAAAACAGCAGTCTAAAAAATTCAAGTTGCTACCCAACATTGTTCAACTTAGCCTCCCATGAATTCGATTTTAGCAGCAGTGTATTTCACCTCCACCTAAAACAACTGTGTGGAAGGCTACCTGTGTTTGTGTGTGTGACTGTCAAAAGCCTGTCGAATAAAACCATTTTATCCTGGTATCAAAATCCCCATTGATACCATGCAGTACAGCTCACACAACATTACTAAGTCATGTAAGTGTACAATGTCTGAACCACAAACTTTGAAGAGATTCATTTTGACGGCTTGCTAGAAAATGGTAACAACAACTAAACTTCCTAATTTAAATAATGCAGACTTACTTTTAACTCTGATGATAAATGGCTTTGAGATGAACTCTCCATGGCCATCAGAACAGTTCAATTTTATATTAAGCTGCTGAGGTGGAGGTAGTGATTCATAATCTGTAACCTTTGATCCTACAACCAGATTTGTCCCAATAACTTTAACACGCGACCCAGCGTTGTCCAATAGAAAGCAAGACGGGAGGTCACCATCTTGATCAACCAGGACAATTGAGCTGATGAGTACTCTTTTGGCACTGTTCTCCATGAAGTATGGTGTAGGAAGCGTTACATTGCTTGGAGGATCATTCACATCTGCACAAAACAAAACAAATTAAAAATACAATGAAACTACTGGATGAAAATATTGACAAAATGACAAATAATGACTGACAAATGTACACTAAAAGCGCATCATGGGTCAGACAACTTCCACTAGCCTCTCATGCATGTCTGGGACCTTCTGATTTCCTGTTGGCACTGGCAAGACCATCATCATCCCTTAAAAAGATTCCAGTTCTGACAAAATAATAGCTGCACTTCTTTTCATGTTTTTGCAGGCTTATACCCTATGCCCTTATATTGCAGAACTTTTCCCTTAGTGGTATTAAACCACAGATTTTACTTAACTGTGTGTCAAACTTCCCTAATCAAGTTTAGAATTTCCTGTAAGGTGGTTGCCAGGAAAGTCAACAGGAAAGTGTGTAATTGAATAACAGGAAACTTATGGCTTATTAAGACATCATCATTATTATTGGTTTTTACTAACCATCGTAACCCCTCCCCCACCCCTCCAAGGTCTCTTTTGTAGAAGGCTAAAACCCCCACTCTCCATGTATGCATACCATGTCTGAAGAAAATACTGCTTTTAAAACTCACCATTGACAGTTATCTTGAACGTTTTTTCTGTAAAAAGTCCTCCCTTATCCGTTGCCCTGACAACAACTATTTGTGTTGGATTTGTTTCATGATCGAGTGGACCATTCACTAGCAGGGTTGTCCTATTATTTCCTCCAATACTGAATGCTGCATTAGCAGGACCAATCACACTGTATGTGTGCACATCAGTTGGACCATCTGGGTCATCTGATGACAGGATCCCCACTGGGGTACCATGGGGAGAATTCTCATTGACTGTTTTGCTAGACAATCTCAAGTTTACGGGGGCCTCGTTCACATCTGACAAATGGAGAGACTATTATACCTTCAGTGCTAAAATATGTTATCAGAACTGTCTAATATTCATTAGTCATGATAGAAGACCTGCACCAGATGCTGTATAATGTGAGGTAGAACAACATCAAAGGAAAGGGAAGCTCCACTCACTGATCAGAAGTGTTTTCCAGGGAGGTCCTGCATCCGGCTCAAATTGGAATCTGGAAATGTTGATTTTTGAGGAGAGGGGAAAACCGGAGTATCTGGAGAAAAACCTCTTGGAGCAGATCAGTAGAGAACCAACAACAAACTCAACCCACAAATGACACTGAGTCCAGGAATTGAACCTGTGCCACATTGGTGAAGGTGAGTGGTCTGACCTCTACACCAACCCTGCTACCCCCATGCCAACCCTGTCATAGTATAGGTAAATAAAAGGAGGTTCAAATCAAACAATTTCCTCAAAAAGGTTTCGAAACCCATAGTGGGCCAGGATCCAAACAAACTCACTTGTCAAGCACTCTATATATGCCACTAACAGGGCTCAAAATTAGCACTCGTAAACTCGCAAAATGAATTGGTTTTTTGAAGTTGCGAGTCTAAAAAAAGGTGAGGTTCCTACTTTTGCTAGTAAAAAAATCTCACTAGCAAAACTTTGCTAATGGACTAAAAAGTTAAGTTCAAGCCCTGCACTAAGCAATACATGTACACAGGATGGGGGAATTCATGTGAGTTTGGTCACACAACTGGGTTGTTGTAAGGTAAACACTGTGCATATGCATCTTCTAGATGTGTCTTATGAAGTATAATAGTAAGACATGCCCACCAAGAAAACTTCCTCACCTTTAACATGTATGAGAAAGTCATGCGAAAATGAAAGTGGTGGCTGTCCACTGTCTGTACAGGTTACGGTGAAAGTAAGGTTCTTTACTTGTTCATAATCTATTTGCCGAGCTCCTTTAACCTTCAACACCAATCCGGCACTTACGATGAAATAGTGTTCATCGCTAGGTCGACTAACATCAAATTGGCAGCTGTGTACTTGATGAGATGGCGAATTCGCATTATCTGGATCAGTGACCTGTCAACAACAAAATGAAAGCAGTCAACTTGAAGATTCAGTACAAAAAGGTATCATTGGTGATTTGACTTTCAGATCTAAATTTCCTACATGAAAGGGCATCTCAAAATTAGTAGTTTCAGTAAGTTTGAGCATGTTTGAAAGAAAAGCCACCATGTATTAACCTGAATTTAAAATCAGAAAAATCCTATACAAAGTCTGCATTTCAGAGAGTGCGTCCCCCACACAATACAAAGTCTCTATTCACGGTTTTCACGTCAAGCCTTTTGTTCACCTCCTATTTAACTGTCTGAATAGCCTCAAAGTTGGTTAGGTTATCATCACTGAGGTGCTCTTTCACGAGGTGGAAACATTTTTACCAATTGATAAATTTAAAAAAAAACTCATTCCCAGGCCCCTACTCTTTTTCAAAGTGGGCTATTAATTTAATACACACCAGTCAACCTCTTAGCTGTGAGCTCTCATATGTGAGACAAGCTTTCTTGAGATTATTCTATCAAGATCTCTTAGAAAATACCACATTAAATAAGAAAGATCCACTAATTTTCTGCTACATCCTATAGCTATAATACGGGGTAATTACTATGAATGTTATATTCATACATACATACCACAAATCGACCCACTACAGTTCCAGCAATAGCATTTTCAAACACAGAGTGTGAACCTGTCAAATCGATTGCAGTTGGAGGCTCATTGTCGTTTATGATTTCAATGTTGAACTGCTTAAATGCTTGAGTATGAGAGTCGTTAGCCTGGACATTTAACCTGTACCAAGCTTTTGCTTCATAATCCAGAGACGCTTTTACTGTGACATTAACTCTGCAGTCATATTCATGTCCAGGACCTTGGCACTGAGAGGGATCAATGTTAAATTTATCAAGTGTGTCTGCATCTGATTGGCTGATATCAAAAGAAATGTCATCACCGTCCTTCTCTGTTACAACAAGCTGCCCAACAACAGTGCCACCCTTAGCTGTTTCATGAACGGTGGAGCCCAACAGGCGAAATGACGAGGGAGGATCATTAATATTCACAACAGTTATGATAAAACTTTCTGTCACTTCTTGCACTGGGTTTCCATAATCTGAACATCGAATAGTTATCTTGTGCAATTTCTGAGCCTCGCCAACCAAACTCAAGGCAACAGTGATTTTGTTCGCATTGATTGCAAATCTGCCACCATCATTGTCAAGCAACTCCCACTTAAAGTTAGAATGGGGAGGGGTGTTCAGTGGATCATCCCCATCAATCGCCATCAGCTCTCCGATTACCGTGCCCATAGTGGCATTTTCATAGACAACAGAATTAGACAGCTGGACTTGTTCAGGGGGATCATTGACATTTAAGATTGTAATTTGAAAAGTCCTTTCAAGCCACATGGGAGGAACACCGTCATCAGTTGATCTAACAGTCACTGATAATTTTCCGCTGCTCAAGGGAACATTTCCATTTAGCCTTGGATCATTCCACATGTTAATCAACTTATCTCCTTGAGTTATCAACAATGAAGCGGGGCTTTGCACTGTATACATGAATGTTTGTCCTGGCTGTGCATCTTGAGAGCTCAGAGTTCCAATTATGGTACCCACAGCTGTGTGTTCCAAAAGAACTGAACCATTCAATTTTACGTCCTTGGGGGGATCATTTAATCGGCGGCAGTAATACTGGTTCAGTTGGTTATCTGCTACATCCCAGACATCAACAGAGTGTGATGTCTGTGTTTTTCTGCAAGTTATTGATGAAATCACAGACAAAAAGTCAACAGCAGTGTAATTTTCACCAAACTTTGTATTTGGCTGAGCAGCAATCTTGGCCAATGTGAAGTCTAAAGGACAGCTTAGAGAACACTGTTCATCGTAAGTTGTCCCTGATGGACAAACGGCTGTTACCTGGGCACACACTGATGAGATGTGATCCATGTAGGCATTTGATGGGCACACACTGAACTGAGAAGCTGGACTTCCACAATCAAATTTCTGGCAGTTTTTAGAATCAGTAAGGTAATAACCTGCATGGCACTCACACTTATAAGAACCAACAGTGTTTTTACAAATGTGACTGCATGGAGATGGAAATGCACTGCATTCATCAACATCACTACAGCTGTAAATACCTGTACAAGGAAATGTTGAAAATCATAATTTATTAAGTAGACATTCATGTACCTCCAGAAATTGTCAAATAATTGAATTTCTTTTGACTCAATCAATGTCAAACATCTAATCCCTTGAAAACGGATATCAATAGGGGTGGCTAGGCTCCTCAGGACTTGTTACAAGATCCATGGACAAATGAAGCACCATGTACATGGGTACTCAGCATCATAGATATTTAATGAAGCCTACCTGTAGTACTCTTTAAGCCTAAATTTAAAGTCCCCAAGTTCTCTTTACACTTACACATGTGTCACCAGTTAGGAGAAGTTATCTATTGTAAATTTTGATTACTCTTTAATGACCATTTCCTTTTATATTCTTATGGCATTTATCATAGTGTACTTCAGCATTTAAAAGTGTACTTGAAAAATTGAAAATAATGAAATATTATTTCCTGAATCAACCAATTAGATTCCAGATTGATATATTTGAAGTGCCCAAAATTAACCCCAAGCAAGTGCTTTTTTTTTTTTAAATAGACACATTAAGCAAGCATTAACAAAGAAAAAAAATTAATTAACAAAGCTGGGAAATTGTGTTGAATGTTGGACCTGATACTTGGATGAAAAGGCAGTAGGAATTGGGATGGCTAAAATCAGGAGATACTCTGCAAAAATGAGCAGGATAATATTATTGCTTAATTACATGTATTATCCAACACACTGATAACAGAGCACAGTTTACTGATCATGAATTAATTACAGAAAAGCAAATAAAACTTTCCACCAATTTTCTCCCAATTTACTGTGTGCAGTGGTGTTTTGACATATGACTCTCACCCGATTTAAGGTATTACTTACAGGTCAGGGTTAAAATAAAGTTTGCCTTCATTTTCAGCGAAAATAATTTTCATAGACATTTATTTATGGACAATACCAGAAGGAAAAGGGTCACACTGGTTTCCAAGAGAGAGAGAGAGTTGAATATCGTTGTCAGGGGCGCCATCTTCGGACACCACCTTGGATTTGCAGATGCAAGCTTCAGGTTGTGGTAGATTCATGAAAACTGGAACACTGCAGTAGAATTTAAACCATTTGTGGTAAAACAAAATAAAACGTTTGTAACACTCTAACATTCCCAGAACATTAGAGTAGACCCTGGGAACAAGGATGGTGTGACCCTAATGGCAGCGGTTCAACAATCAAGACGCTAAAACATTCTAGGTGCAGTAGGTTGCCTGGGGAGGGGGGGCACTTCCTATAATGGCCTATACGGGGAGTCGAATTATATGACAGGGTAGGGAAATCTGTCTTAATTGGTATATAAAAGGGCCTTTCATTAATTAAAAATATTTCGAACATACATACCTTACAACTGTACTGTTTTAATTTATTGAATGTTACATGAAAATGACAAGAAGACTTCCTGTTCTAGGTATACGAAAGGGGCAACATTTGTCAATGGAAGCATACAAAAGGGGTACCTTTTCTGTCAAAAATGGTATATAAAAGGGTAAGGGGTCGGACCTCAGGGTAGAGCCTTCAGCCTTCAGCCACCATAGATAGCATTGCTTTCGTTCAATACTTGTATGGTACGTCATGTGACAGCTTTAGAGTAGTTTAATTATCTCCCTTAGAATTCACGACGGATGGCCGCTAAGTCACAAAAGAATCCTTTTAGCATAAGTGTTCCATAACCCCCCCAAAAATTATTTAATATCATAAAAATAAAAGCAAGGGAGAAAATAAAGTAATCAGTGATTTGAGTGACATTTTAGGTGCTAATTTTCACACCTTTCAACAAGAAATCAACAGTTTTGACTTCAAATTTGGGTTCTACAGTAAAAAGGTACTTCAGAGAAATGGTGTTTGGAATTGAAACAAATTTAATGAAAATTAATACTTAAATAGTGGTCCATTTGGGACACATTTGACCCGTAAGTAATACCTTAAAAATTATGTCACCATAATAAATATATATTATATGTAGTACGACCTGACCTGTCAGCTGTATGGTGTACAACAGGCATTTCAATAAAAGCTGGTTACCAGCGGTTTACCGCCACCTATCATGCCTCTTACCACCAGGGCTTCTGATAGGTCACGAAAAAAAGTTAAATTTCGTGGGATTTTCAGGCCAACGGAAAAATTGGCTGATATCGCAGAATATTAGCAGGAAAAATGTGAAAAGTTGTGGAAAATTGGCGGATTTGGCGGGATAATTTAGCGGAAAAAAGTCAAAATTCACAGAAAAATCAGCCAATTTCATGGGATTTTAGCCGAAAAAAGTCAAGGGATTTTCAGGGGCAAATTCGCAGGAAAATTGGCCAATTTCACGGGAAATTTTGGGGGCAAACTTCACTGAGAAACAATCAGTAAAAAACATCCAATTTAATTTGAATTTGTTTGGGAAATTTCGCAAAAATCGATCAATTTTGTGTCAATATGACCAGCATTGTTTAACATTTTTTTAACAGAGATAATCATTGGCTCTTTCAACAACAATGTGCTCGAGAAATGGACCAATGGCAAGGTGTGTCACATCGTGGCACATTAATCTAAGAATGCCTGGTAGTTTTGGGACGTTGTTTGCTCATTGCAGTGACAAAGTTTCAAGATAAATTTGGACATTTGTGGTGAATACCCGTACGAAAAAGTCTGGCCTGACAAAGCCATATTCAGGCCTAAATTAAACCTGATTTGGTGAATTGTGGCCTTACCAAATAAAAGCCTAACATTGAATTTGTTAGGTTAAGAAAGTAAAACCGTAATTTTGTTAGGTTAAAGTTAGGCTTCAATTTACCCTAACATCGCGTAATTTTTTTCATTGGGATTGATTGCTGTTTAGCTGTGTGAAGGTAGCCTAATTATTGGCCTTACAAAGCCTGACATTTGTTTGGTCCTCAAAATAACTGGGATCAACCAAATGATACCTAAGGATTTCTTTCATAATACATAGATTCTCATTCTGTCAGTTTTGCAGTAGCACACTCATGAGCAACACAACTATAAATAACCACATACGGTAGATGGATTCCTTTTGTTTATGATTTAGCCCAGTAAAGTCCGCAGCGCCGCCAGGCATTAGTTTTATTCCCGTCCAGCATCACGAGGATAAGTCCACCGCAACATCAACTTCATGTCTCACTATGTTTGGAGTTACAAAACTGTTTTATTTTCGTGCAGCAGTTCTCTGAATTTTCTGGTATGCGTATGTCGTTCATCAAGATAAAAGATAACAGTAGCACGTTCGATTCCACAATGTTGAGAAACAAACTGGTTATCTTTCATGTTCGAAAAAAAACGAGAGGGGTCCTAATTAATCCACAATAAATATTTTGGAAAAATTTCCGTATAGCCCCGTACATTAATTATACATTCTATCTCATTAATTATGTATACGCCTCATTGTTTTTTAAGACAATGACTTATTCCCAAGGGTTTCGCATACATTGCTATTACTTACTGTAGCAATAAAAGAGGATTCAATTAACCGTGTCGTTTCTCTCTCTTTTTCTGTCCCACATTCCTCCTTTTCCCCGACTCTTTTCCCCACTATATTTCCACTATTTTTCTATCCCAAGGCCCCCTTTTTTTCTCTATCTCTTTTAATTTCTTTGACTGCTCTACTGGGCTCTGAACTGTCGCTCTACGCGCGACTTTCTGTTTACCAGTCCGTCACCTTACCACTGCATTACACAAACAAGTTGCAAGGTGGCGTCAACAACTAAGTTTTATCTTACCTATCAATGGAAAAAAATCTTCATAACAATATACACAAAAGAAATGCATGAGAGACCTACTTTGCACAAAAGAATGCGTTTCCTCTACCCTTTGATTGGTCCGTTTAGATATATAAAAAAGCAAATTAGGAATATTTATTTCCGTTCTGCTGTATACCAAAACGACGTGTTTTGTCGCACGAAAATGGCCAAATGAACTTGATCGCTCTCACGAAGATCCTTCAGGATCACGATTGGTTCATAGACTGGTGCAAGGAACAGAACCTGCTCGATAAAACGTCCTCAACCTGGGTGCAGCAATGCATTCAGCTGGATAAGAGCTTCATCGCAAGAAGGGTATGAGTGGCGATGCTCGAAGAGTGGTTGCGATGGAATGGCATCAATCATGGTTTTATGGCAGCAAGATTTTCATCAAAAAGTGTTAGCCCCAACATGTACTTAGGCGCACAAATTTACCACAACTCAAGCGGTGTATGAAACCTCACTTGAAGAACATTAGCCATGTCAACAACAGCCTAACCTTCTAAGAACCAGACACTGGTGCCGTACACGGGGCATTGAAAATACATAGTGAGGAGTAAAGCGAGGTTTATGCTGAACAGGAACATCCCAAAAACTTTCCAGGACAACCTACAGGAATACATGTGGCGTCTACACTACGGCAAAGATATCAGCAAAGAACACTTTGGAAAAATTCTCATGCATATTGCTGACCTCTACGAAGTCCGCAAAGACGAGGAAGAGGGTTCCGAACGCACCAGTAGACAGTCTATGCTCCCTGCGTGATCCACTTTTCGCGATGCACGAAAGAAAGGGAAAAAATTATATTTTCCTCAAAAGAAACTTAAGTCGTGAGCTCCAGCAAAATTTCGACAAGGATAGCAAAGAACGAGCTACACCAGGTAAGAAATTTATTTTATTTTCAAACATTTTGTCTGCAAATACAACAGACTGACGATAGCCATACAGCGATTTAACCACAAACCCTGCCGCTAAAATTTATTTGAATCACCTACTTTGCACAGCAAAACTGAATTACTTTATAACTCCGAAAGAAAACCTAGCAAGATATACTTGAAATTAGGGCTTTCGAAGGAAAAACGTGCCAAAGTTTCCTGTTTCCAAAAAGACTTAGAAAAAATATAGAACTTCTGAAACAAAGAGTAGAAGTCCCAAAGGCTTACCATTGTTACCGCTATTGTTTTCTTAGAACAAAGATTGAATGCATAATTAATGTATGGGGCTGTGCAGAAATCTTGCCAATATTTTTTATCGAGGAAAAGAAGATAGAAGACACAATTTTTTAGAAGCATGATGGTGAGTGGATAAAAAGTTGGAACGTGACAGTCCAAGTCCCTTGGGACATTCGAGACAACATGCTAATTGTTGCCGTTTTGTGACGATCTCGAGTTACAACGGTGATTCAGTCGAACTCGATCGTTGTAGTTTAAACTAAAAGCGAGCAAATTTCAGGTGGAGTGTCTTAATTTCGGGAAGAAAAGTGTGGAAATATCTATTGGATTTTGCCAGGAGATTAATTAACAATATATGATTTGAAAGGACAGATTTTCCCGGCATCTTTGTTGGGGTTTATCCGTTGAAACAAGCAGCGTTCTGTGTTTTTTCGGCGACGCTGCAAAGTGCGAAGGATGCTTTTAGGATATGTTGTCCTGTTTGCTGTAACAGTGAATGATAACCTCCAAGAAACTTGTACCCATCTAATTTTATGGATTCCAAAGAAAGGGAAGCAGCAGACTGATCGAGAGTGATCTACAATTAGGTGAGCAAATTTCACTGTTCTGTTTGTTGTAGAAATAGCGGTAAACGAAATTCAACCATGAAACATACTGTTCCGTGTTTCTTCGGTATTAGTTCTGTAATTTGGCAGCTGGTGGCAAATTATCTTAAATGATTGTAGTTAATACAATTCACTGGATTGTAATAGGTTGAAAAATTGGTTGCGTGGTCATCAGCAAACATGAATTTATTTGTGAAGTCATCTCGGAGCTGATTGAATTTAACTTGCTACCGATACCGATCGATACAAACGTTTTTATACCTTGGTTGACAGTTTAACGTAATTTTATAATAGCTGTACTAATAAGCTCACAATATTAAATAAAAAAGCTTACAATGCGTATACCAGTGTTTTGTTATACAAAGATGTTGGCCTTCCTGCAGCGACTCTTGTAATTTATAATTTGGCTTCATTGGTGTTCGTCAACAATAGCCGCATCGTACATGTTTACCAGCCCGCCTTTTTAAGCCTAACAAGCCTGATTTTTAAAAGTTACTATTAATATTGCTTTGTAAGTCTTAAAGATAACCATTTTCAGGCCATATTTGCGCGGCGCCGTGCTGTCCCAGCGAGCCTAAAAAATGTCAGGCTCCAAGCCTAAAAAAGTTAAGGTCCATTTTTCAGGTTAACACGAGGCTTAAAAAGGTTAATATTAGGCTATGAAAATTTGGTCTTTGTTAGGCTGAAAAATCAGGCCAAACTTAGGTTATTGTCAGGTCAGACATTTTCGTACGGGTAGAACAGGTCTAATAGCCAAGATAAGTATCAAATATGTATTGTCGACATGTATTGGGTAATATTTCTGGCAGATTTTGCTGGTGGTATTTTGCCTTTTTGGGGGGAATTTCTCGGGATTTCACGGATTTACCTGAATTTTGTAGGTCCGTGACCGTGCGAAATATCAGAAGCCCCGTAACACCGTCTAGCTATTCAGTTTGTAAATTTATTTCTAAGGTTTCTACTGCCCCCTTTGTTGTCACAGCCGCCTGTTCTGCCTGTTCTGTTATATTCTACCTCCAGTAGCCGCTTGTAAGAAAACTTATTGAAACCCCTGGTACAAATGTCATATTCCTATTGGGTTATTCCAGAAAAAATACACACACCCCCGACGGATGGCAAACTGGAAATTCTCGTGGGAGGGGGAGTTGATAGCTTGGGAAATCCGGGTGGGAGGGGGGATCTGAACCGAAAAATTCTTCCTCGGGGGTCACTTAATTTTAACCTCACTTTTAATTTTAACCTTGATCGATATATTATTTCATTAATTATTTCATTATTTATTCACATTCTTATCATTCACATACACACCTATTTCTGTATATATGTAGTGTCAATTAAGTTAATGTATCCACATTCAACAATGATGACATGAGGTCGTCAAAACGTCATGTAACGTTTTTATCGTTAATTTTCCTTTTGAAACGATATATTTTAACCACTTAAAAAAGAACTTTGCAATGGGAAATCTTGTAGTCTTTCAGTTTATAGCTAGCGTTCTTACCTCATGCTTTAAGTTTTCCTTCATAGGTCCTGTTAATATATGATGAAGAACCAGCGTGATAAATGGATAACAACAGCTTAACCACAGGATAAAAAAACACTGTTGACTGAGCACACAATGCCTGGAACATTTTTATGGAACCCAGGCCACCCGCGCCTGTGCTTTGCAACATCCTCAAAAATGCGAAGTAAAGACGATAAGTTTGGGAGTCAGTTGTACTTTTCTGTGTTATTCAGGCAACCCAAGAACTCGTTTTACTGGCTAACATGCGTATGCACAATTTGCGCATAATTTCTTTCTTACCTCTTACGATGTGTAACTGTAAAATCGTGGATACGATACCGCCATGCAAAATAATTAGATCCGCCAAAACAATTACTTTTCTTGTAGAATCCAGGTTGTCCAAAATTATGCTCATGGTAAATGCCACAATATACCCCAATATTTTTGCACGAGCACAGGCAAGGATTTGTTTTTTCGATGCTTTTGAGCACCACTGAAATAACACTTTTGCTCCGTTGCTTTTATTTATCACAGTCTTTTCACCTTATTTTTAATAGAGGTAAATATACCCGCATGAAAGCTATGTAATAACTTCCCCTACGAAAAAATAAAATATATATTTTAAAAAATTGACAGCATTCAATAACAAAGTAAGTAAAGGTTTATTTGGACAAAGATTGCTCTTTGGCCGCATATAAATATACACGTTAAAACTTGGAAACAAAACTAGCAAATTATGTACTTCAAAACCTCTGCTTAAATATTGATCATAATGATAAAAATTACAAAATTATATAATACTTTTAATAATCTTTTTTGAAAGCTTGCTATAAAATTGATAAATACATTGGGCTACTTTGCCCCCAAAGCTAGCAACAATCAACAGAAAACTGAGTTGAAAAATACTTTTCAGGCCCGAAATGTTTTCCAGACTTTTGAGAAACGAGTGCCTGATGAGTCATTTATCTTTATTTTTAGGGAGGGATTAAAAATGGGTTTTGCTTGTTTGTGTCTGTGCAAACAATTTTTACACATCTTTTTGTAATAGCCTTCGTGTCTGGAATTAATTTGTTTTGTTTTGTTTCTTCCTGTAAACGTTTTTTTATCCCCCCTCCAAAAACGATAAGGTGGGCGACCAAAAGAGCCTGGTGACGAATTTGCTTATAGCATTGTGAATCTAAATGACCTCACAAGAGCAGAACTTGTTTATAAACAAATATACTTATTTCGGCATTGTTAAGTTCTTTAAGTATTTCACATTGAAGATTCCTCATTGGATCTACAAGAGTTTTAAGCAGTTTTATCTAGGCTACTTCCACTTTATTATCCGTACCTTACGATCAATATGGTAAAAGACAAGTTTATGGAAGCCAGAACATGGGCATTATGCATAAAAACCTGAATACTTGAAAGAAAGGCAAGAGCTCCAGTTGACCTACAGACCCATAAAGGTAACGAAATTTAAAATTAGTCTTGTTCGAAAAGTTTTCTTAATAAGCTTAAGTAAATGTCACACTAACAGTCCTAACAACAGGAACCCGATCTTGTAAACACATGCCAATTGAGGCCGTTTTATCACCGAAAACTGAAATTATAGTTTTTATTTATAATCGCCTCAAGGACATTTTTCACTGTAATTTTTCTTACATTAACATAATCTTTAAGACTTACGAATTTCTTATCTTGTACATTTGTTGTGGTACAGAAAAGGTAAATGGCATTTTAGAGGAGAGTGTGAGATCACTCAAACGTTAAAGATGATCGTTTGAATAATCTGATTTAAAAAAAAATTGAAATTTGACCCCCAAAATTCGCAATATTCAACAAGCTTTTAAAATTAGGGATCTTTTGGAGGAATTGTTACGTCTTTTCTATTGCCCGTTGTTTTCAGTTAGGGCCTTTAAAAAAAAATGGAAATCCGGGCAGGGGGGGTTCTAGCAATCTGGGAAATCCAGTCAGAGGGGGGTCAAAAATGCTTGCCATCCGTTGGGGTGTGTGTATTTTTTCTGGAATAACCCATTCTAGAACAGTGAATTCATGCTAAAAGTAATGCATACCTGATGGTGCATATCCTAAATCACAAGAACAATGTCCAGTTGCAGGATTGCAAATATGCTGACACCCTCCATTGCTTGAGCCACAGATATCATTCTCATCCAAATGATATGGACAGTCCCCACCCCATGATGCGGCAGTGCTAATGGTACGGTGTCTTGACCTGGTACCTACATGGCATTTCTGGCTGCAGGCAGTCCATGCAGACCAACCTTAAGAGAC
>JAEMWC010000235.1:52500-55000 GCA_016490735.1 Pachyseris speciosa | reverse complement strand
GACCTCATGCTTGGTCAATAACCTATATGTATGGACTGTATGCAAATTTTTTGTGCGAGCCTTGATGCCCTTCAGGCAAGTACCAGGCGGGAATGTTACCGGTACTTGCCTGACTGTAAAGTAAATGTAGTATAAAACACAAAAGCTTGTCATTAACAACTAAGTCCACAGAACAGACTGCCAACAAAAAGGATGGTAAAAATTCAATTTGAATGACACTTTTTATTATTCCTTCGAGCTTCTTGTCTATATTTAATATAAACTTACTCCTTTCTGACCTTTCTGAAAGGTTACCCACAAAAGCCCAAAATAGCCTGTAATATGTAATGGGTTTCGCAACTAGTACAATAATGACAGCCCTGAATAATGTAATTGGTCCTCCAGCTTTGAAAACCAAATTAATGTCAGTGGATGTCAATCAAATGTTTGAATTCAATAGGGAAGTTAAGGTCACAAACACATTATCATTTCCTCAGTGAAATAGGAGACTATTTTTGGAATCAATTTAGACGATTTTTAAACTATCTCTTATCCTGTAAAATTGTCAGCTTTTGAACTGTCACTATTGAATACAAAGTATTTTCATCATCTAGAGTTTCTTAGATAGATATCCACCAAAATTCGGCATTATTTACCTCTTTTTGAAGGCCATGTTTCCATAAGGAAATGTAATGATGGCATAGAATTTGATATCTAACAGATGTTCAATAATTGAACAATTGAACATCTGTTAGGTATCAAATTCCATGCCACCATCACGTTTCCTCAACATGGCCTTCAAAAAGAGGTAAATAATGTTGAATTTTGGAATGAGGAAGTCTGAATGAAGTTGCTATTAGTTACGAGACAAAAGTCTCAAGATCAGAATGAAAAAATGATTACGAAGCATTTTTTTTATCAATAGTCGTCTGAGCACAGTCAAATCGGTGAATAAAAGCACCTTTTGGGAGCGACAGAAACGAGTTCCTGACTCTATTATATAAGCTTATGAAGTCGCATAATAAGATGTACATGAGTTAATAACGCTAATGTTTAATTTCTCGATTTATTTAAGTACGGTTGTTTAAATAAACTTCAGTTATTGTCATAAAGTTGCGGCAGCTAGTCTGTGCTTTGTATATTTTATGAAAAGTAAGCTTAACTGTAGCCAAAAACTTGAAAACAACAGAAACAATTTATAAATATATGTAAGTTTAAGTTGGTAAAAAGTTTTAAGACTGTACATACTAAAATGTAAAAGCTTGGATACTTGATAATTTTATGGAATCTTCCAAAGAACAGCTATAGTTTACCACTGGAATCGAAGCTGTGCGTGCGTTTCCAGAATGGATCGAGTGTTCTGATTGCCAGAAGAAAGTTTAGTGTTAAAGTGGCAAAAAAAAAAATGCTTCGCTTGCTAGGATCAAATGTCATGTTCTAACATTAGTTGATGGGATAAAAATGATACTATGATAAACTACGAGAGCTTATATCTCCAGAAGAAATAAAATAACCGCTAAATAGTAAGAGAAACAAGCCTATTCGTACCGGTAACAGTGCATTGTCGTGGAGGCGGCGGAGTCCATCTCCTGCGTCTTCTTCTTCGCCATGCGTCAACTCCGCGTTCGCTGCACATCGCCAACAATACAACAAACAATATTTTGACAGTTTGAAGCTTCATTTCTTGTCACACCATAAAACCACCAAGTTAGCTATCAAATTGTCGGTTTAGCTTGCTTGGTCCGCTCGAAGGAGGAAAGCAAACTTGCTCTCCGAGCAACCGAAGAACTGATTAATAATTGACACTTGATCGCGGTTGTTTTGGTCAATGAAGTTGTTCGCCCTTAATCAAGCATCATTGTATCGGCCCACTTGACGTCACTATGAAGGAATATTAGGTTCTGAGGTGGAACGGTTCAAGTTGTCATCCCACGCAAAAGAAATGTAGAAAACAACAATCCCCTGAAAACTGAAATTCACTCCGCGATCAAAACTTCCTCAAGCGCTTGCGAGAGGCGTCATAGAAACTGTGAATGAAGTAGTATTCTCATTCCCAGATTTCTCTCTTATCATATCTTCGCGCTCTTCCAACGGAAATTCGATGCCGTGACAAATGAAAAACGAGGGATAAATATCGAAAAGGAGGAGGATCAAGAAAAGTCATAAGAGAGAAAATATCGAATGGGGGATTTTGACTGGCTGCCTCTAGAAATATCTTATTTATGGCTGACAGATCGGTTTCTTGCATGCAACACCAGCGGGGTGGGGGAAGCTCCTCGATCCTCGGAATTTTTGTTGGGGGTGGCGTAGGACCCCGATTCTCTAGATCTTGGCCTTGACAAAGATCTGTGCTATCCCGTACCTATTTTCAGTTCAGATCGGTGCAAATTGTCCCAACGTCTTTGTTGTCCCGTAATTTATAACTAAGCTTAGAATCTATGCCGTAGTCGACGCCAATGAACGCCCACAAAATATTAACTGGTACACTAGTAAAAATTCGGTTCGAATGAAATTTTATGCC
>JAEMWC010000235.1:0-47500 GCA_016490735.1 Pachyseris speciosa | reverse complement strand
GCATGAGGTAACGATGGCTGGGTAGTATTGGCCGAGTTCTTCTTTTGCGTTTTCATGCACCGTGACGAAGTCGAGGTCCGCGGAAACGCAAACAAACAACGAGGCCAAGCTTGGTCAGCAAAGAATTTACCTTTACGCTGACGTTTAGGCTGATTTATTATTCTAAAAATAGGACCAATTTCTAAAAAAATATTTCGCTCAGACAAAGAGTCTTCACCTACTTTTAAAATACCTTACAGCAGAGGAATCACATTAGTATAATTTATGGAAATTTTTCCTGAAGCTTCAATTGCTAAAGCACTCAAAGAAGAAAACAAATTTATTTGGCAGAAACAAATTCCAAATACTATCTGACATCAGCAAACTCACCATCGTCAGCCGCTCGGAGCGATGACGTAAATTACAAACATTTTTCGTATACAAGTGGAGTCAGAGTGATACGCTTCTGGTGGAGTACGATCGTCCGACCGGATGAATGTAGTGCTGAGAATGACTGTTTGTGATGACACTGACTGACGTTTCTACAACCTGAGCGGAAGTCACCATCAGAGTCAAGTGATTTGTGATTTTGTCCCGTGAGGTAGTGAAAGCCGATGCTGTTCACATACTCTGCCCGGCATATTCATCGTCTGAACACAGTTGTGGTTCATTCAAGGTCGGCTTTGTGAGTGCGAATAGGGTGAGTACGAAATGGCGCAAGTACGAAATCACCGTAAACTATTGAAACTACACGTTGTCAGAAATACAGTATATGGATCGAATCACTTTTGCAAAATGCCAAATCGGAATTCGAATAGCATCTAGTTCTTGTATTCATGAGTGTGGGTTTACTTACAATATTACTGATATGGAATGCGAACCGACAGAATGTGAAGATGTTTGGTAGAAAATTTTAACGAACGTGAAAGTTGCTTGGCTAACAATAAGGTCAACAAATTGTGTAATGATTATAGACCTTGAAAAATTATAAGGTCGGAGCAATTTTAAAAAGTTTTTCTATGGCAGCATTTTAATAACTTGCTTTTACTCTTGATGAACCCGTTATTCCCTTAAAGCACAGGGCTTTAAATCGCACCAAAACGATACTTATTAATTTGCATGTCTAGTCATGCATTTCGAACATTTAAAATCAAATCCTTGAAAGCGCCTTCGATCTCGTATTCTTTTTGTCGATGAAAAGTGTGAAGGGGGTGTAAGATAATTAAGTTGATCAAGCGATCAATCAAATTTCACTGATGTCAATCGTGCTGTGAAGAAAAGATGTGTCATAATTTTCCGGATCAACGGCTGACGACTGTTCCAGTGGTACTCGATGTCTACGGCAAATCTCCCCATGAAGCTTTGTACCTACGCCACCACTCGTATACATGTGTATACATCAATCTCGCTCCTAGCCGGCTTTCGAAAGTACGGAGAGCCCTACTCACAAGCAAATCAGCTTGCAAATGTTGTCAGAGAACTCATTGAATTATCGCATATTACCAAACAACTTTCCCGGTAACTGCACGTGTTTCATCCAAGATAGTGCTAGTTACAACGGAACACAGCTAACGTTTTGACGTCAATTTTCCATGCATACCATATTAAAACAGATTTGTTGAGGGGTGTAAGCGAAACCCAGTGACGGTGGTGAAGAGTTCGATCATTTACAGAAACATTTGGTTTCATTACTGTCAGTCGTCTATCTGATTTCCGCACTCCAGATCAGTAGATTCAGGCCCGATTCAGGATTATAAATCCCGGATTCCATGTTTTAGGTAAACCCCGTGAAATCAGTCCCAGTTAAGTGGCCACACGTTAGGGGACCTACGTAGTTTTGAAATGAAGTGCGTGTCAACTGATGTGCGTGTCAAAAGTGACCGTTGCAATTTTTGATAACTGTTTACATACTTTTCGAATACAGGGGTCTTGAACCGAGATTAACAGTAACAGTAAACATTAACAGTAAATATGTAAAAGGATACACCTTATTAATAAAGCAACAAATTCTCACTACTAATCAGGGGCACCCAACGACAAGTTTCGGTAGATATCTGTTCGGTGGAGGGTAGTTCACCTTGGGTTTTCGGCGTCGATTAAGGAGTGCACTCGGATTTTCGTAACTAAAACGTGGCCTAAAAGATTCGCAATTGGGAAATCATAACCCCTAAGGTTTTCGGAAAGGTCGTAATTGTTGTTTTTGGCAGTCAAAAACGTCAGCTAGCATTTTCGGAAAGAAAATAGTTCTCTAGATAGTTCGTGGACAATTCACTTCAGCTTGCATTTTCTCAAAGGAAGATTTTGTTCCCTAACATTTTCGGGCTATTAAAATTTCAGCTAGGGAATCCGAACAGATGGACTTCTTCTAGCTAAAGAAAACATCACTTTAAACAGACTTCAAAAACCATAAAGGCGCTTAAAAATGCCTTTCTACAGCTTTAGGTTGATTTGGCTCGTTGGGTGCCCCTGACTAATGTTTACATTGAAAGCTGGCTTAAGTTCTTGGATAAATAAAGTTTCCTTAATTGTGCAATGATAATCGGTTTTGCCCGACGCTAAAATGTCAAAATGATCCCAGGGTATTTTAGTGACACCGTGATCCGGTTTTTTTGTGCTCTGTGAATCGTGATTTGATAAAAAAAAAAACTGTTCCGTGAATCGTGATTGAAGTGTATTCCGTGAGGCGTGAAATGCAAAAGTCCTTGGCTGTGAATCGTGAATAGATACAGTAAGAAACAAGAGGCTACAATTAGCCTAAACTCGGGCTTGCAAAAAACAGTATTGTATCCCTAACTTAGCGCTAAACAAAAGAATAGAGGGAAGTCTGTCTTTCTTACATCGGACGCATTGTGTTTAGCTTGTGTTGGAGTCTATTTCTTTAGACCTCTATCAACATATATTCCTCTAAAATACAGCTCAACCATTGAGAGCAATAATTATAACACTTGTAAAAAATATTTCTAAAAGAACAAGAAAAAGAGAAACAGAAAAAATAAAGCCCGTGATGTATACCAATAAATGACATCGAACCCGGGTTAGCTGCGTCACAGGCAGGAACAATAGGGAGCTTTAGCAACGACGACGGCGACGGCAACGAAAACGTCACTTCAAAATAGAACTTCTCGTTTTTGTAACGCTTTCGCTATTATTCCAATTTGTTTAACTTGGAAAATACTGGCGAACTATTCAGGGACTAAATTGTTATGAACGTCGTTAAAGTAAGGAAAAAGAAAGAAAACTTTACAGTCACACGCTCCCGTTCTCCAGAAAACCTAAAATTTGGTCATTTCACGTTGTTGTTTTGCAGAGGACGGGAAAGAAATGTACCAAAATGTAAAACGCACGTGCAGAGCCATTGTTTTTGCTCATTAAGGCTATTGTTTTGTGGCGTTCTCGTTGCCGTTGCCGTCGTCGTTGCTAAAGCTCCCTAATGACCTTTAGGCCACAGAGGTTTATCATTATACAAGGTGATAAAAACAGTGTGTTGATTCCAAAAAAAAACTAAGCACACTTGTTTTCGTTTCGATGGATAATTGTTTGAGAAAGGAAACGCTTATCGAACGATGTAGGATTTTTTCGTATAAACGTTAATGGAGTCTTGGTGAAATGTGAGTAGAAAATTAATTAGCAGAGTGAAACTGTTTACAAATACGTCAATCCAGGGTCATTTGAAACACAAGAAAGGAACGTTTCTGGACAGTTTCAAGTGACGCTAGTACATTTGTAAAAACTAATCGCTTATCATTCAAAAATTAAAGTCCATAAATTGAGATATTGTGGGAAAATAGTAAATAAACTACCTGTCAAAGTCTCAGGGGTGTGTGATATCCCGTACTTGAGTTATTCAACAAAATGTACATCTCCATGGAGCGGATACGGGGAACACGGCAGTCCATCTGGAGTTAAATTTTGGTCATGTGAAAAGCTTTCTTCTCGCTGTTGAACTTGCAAACATTCGTATAGACACTTTTCTTAACATATTAGTTGTTCAGACTTCAAAGACACAAGGTGAATCGACGTTTTCCGATACGTGACAACAGGCATCATTCTTGCTGTATATATGAGATTTACGCTTCCGAATCACTGGGCCGTGAAAGGTCAAACTCCCTTTGTCTGTAGTCTCTAATTTTTGGCGCTCCCCTCGCGTCACGTCTCCTCGCAACTTCGCGCGCGCACGTGTCTTTCGCCCGCCCCACAATCCATTAGAGACTACTCGCAGTCTACTGAAGCAGACACGAGGAAACACGGCAGCCCATCTGGAGTTAAGTTTACTCATGTTAAAAGCTTTCTTCTCGCCGTTGAACTTGCAAACATTCGCATAGACACATCTCTTAACATATTGCTTGTTCAGACTTCAAAAGACACAAGGTGAATCGACATTTTCCGATACGTGACAACAGGCATCACTCTGTTAAAAATAGTTAGCGCTTGCGCAGAAACGCCGGAAGTGAGCTTCGTGGATGATACTCGACGACGAAAACGAAGAACCGTCGGTAATTTTAGACTCGGGCGCCGCGCGAGACGCGGGCAGCCCGAGTAATAAATCGTGAATGTCTAAAGTTGAGCTCGTAGCTGAATTTCACTTCATTGCATTGTGATCAGATTTTTTCGTGACCTTAGTGAATTTAACACTTGAGTCATGATTCGTGAAATCGAAAATCTATTATCTTGACTTCGTGACAAGACAGACAGACAGACATCTTTTTATTTGGAGTCTTACACAATATATAGTACATCGACTACGAATTCCAAATAACTAAAGGTTACAAACAACAAAAATTGTTACTTAATTAATTATTTATTAAGTTGTTAATTGATTAAGTTCTAGAGTATTTACTTTTTGCCGTCTTCCTCTATCCTTTTTTCAAAGCATTCGAATATATGTTTTGCTACTAGCTTTTGTATTTTAGCATTTCCGCTAGGGGGTTTATTAGAAACATGAATATTTTATTAGGTGACATTCTGCTTATTTTTATTCCACATTCTTTTTCCAAATAATTAAGTAACGAACGTCTTTTTCCTGGTAAGCAGGGCATATATTTAGAAAATGGTATTCGTCCTCCATTTCTATTTTACAAATTGGGCAAATTCTTTCTGCAGGTTTCTTGAATGGTCTCGAATAACGTCCTGTCTCTATGGCTAATTTGTGGTTGCTAAGTCGCAGTTTTGTTAGAGCTATTCTGTGTCGTATATTGGTAACCTGATGTAGATAGTCTTCACATTTGTAATTATCTATCGTTTTGAATAACCGGTAGGTTCTCATTTTGTTGCTTTGGTTAGCATCTTTTCTGATGTGGTTATTTATTTCACTTAGCCATCTTTGTAGTTCAATATCCTTAAGTCGTTGCCTGATCATGTTTACAGTTCCTATGCCTGCGTAGTGTGCTTTCATCCAGAGTTCTCAAGATCAACCCGTTGCCCACCACCCCCCCCCCTCTGATGTTGTGTCCTGTGGTTTCAAATTAGGCTTTTGTCGATTCTGCTAGCATAAGGCATCGTTTGCACGGACGCGGTTCCCAATCGACACGGTTTCATGACCTCGAAACCGCAACAAAAACGACACGGTTTCGAAGGGTTTACACGAAACCTATCCAACCGTTTACGCCATGGCGATCTCGTTCTTAGGCATTCTTCTGGAACCATAACACCGTCCAAAACGTTGTCCCATCAAACTCGAGTTCTCCCAGGCCAAATCCAGAATCGTTGTTCTGCTTTCTCTTCGTTACTCTGGAGCGTATCGACGGAAAAGTCAACATTTCAAGACATCTCTACCTGTTATTACGATATGCCTCTCGGTTTATAGAGAGTAAAACATATGAAAGCTGAAAAAACGAACTTAAATTGTGATTGTGCAAAAAAGCGCTGCACTCCGTGCGAGGTTCACAAAATTACCCTTCGCGAGCCAGCCAATTTCGCACCAAAATAAGAAACCGTTTTTAAATCGTTGCGATTTCGCCGTTTACACGACCAATGAAACCGTATCGTTTTGAAAACGCTCCACTTTTGAAAGCGTTTTCAAAACGACCCGGTTCTGATAACGAACTCGACCGGCGCCGTATAAACGAAAGGCGTAACCGCATCGAAACCGATGCGGTTACAAATGAAACCGCGTCCGTGTAAACAGTGCCTAATTTTTAGCATAATTTCGCACTTGACGAGAATAATTTTTAGTTTTTATCTAAATTTAGCACTGCTAGCATAATCTGTGTTTTTTTTAGCTTCTCAAATCGAAAAAGTATCATAATTCTATTCTGAATATACTTCTCTTTGTATTTTGTTACTCATGTTACTGGGTTTTTGTTAATGGTGACGTGACTTTTTGACCCCAAATGACCTGTGGTCGACCTTTGGTGAACCTGTGGTCTGTAGTCACTGTCGTCAGTGTCTTTAAAACTCTCCTCAGGCCCCACACGGATGAGTCGGTAGCTCTTTGATCAAAGATGACGTCCTCCTCGTCGAGCATCCTCAGTTATTCCAGTTCCAGTACAGATAATTCAGCAGTAGACAACGCAGTACTCAGAGCCTCAATCTCCCGAGAGCGTGTGTTGAAACCGACCAAAGTGAAATATAGCGAAAGAGGTAACTCAGATACAAAAACATTTGTCTTATCGATCAAATCAGACAAATCCAAGATTCAAGAGGAAAGTAAACTATTTTGTGATGCTTGCAAGGAGCCTATAAGCTGCTTTAAGCTCTAAAAAGAGCAAACACAAAAATCACCTTACAATAGAAAGCAAGCAAGTCTCAGGCAAGGAGAAATGGAAGAAATAAAAAAAAAAAAAAAAAACGAGATCAAACTATCATAGAGGCGTTTAAGGTGGGACTTCAGGTGAATTGGAGTGAAATTTTAAGGGATTGAAATGTACAAAAATGTTATGAAACACCACCAGACAGTTGCAGTTGACACCCCAAAAGGGCACTGAAAGTTGTTGGGGAACTGTTTTGGTGTCCATCTACTAATTTTCCACTTCAAATTCCAATCTTAAACCTTCATTAAATCCTCAATATATTCCCTATTTCCCTAAATTTAACAAATCCTGTGAGAAAAGTTATCTCTTCCCAAATATGCCCAAAAATCACCCAAAACTTCACAAAATATCTCACAATACAGCTTCCTGGGATGAGCATAGGGATTTTGGATTGCTTGAAACGCGAACGAGATATTAACCCATAGACTCCCTCCCGAGCATTTTGCCGAAAACACCTTTTGAGGCTCGTCGAGCTGTTTTCTGGCCAGATTCTAGCCAAAAAGAACCAAAACTGCCCAAAACTATATTTGTTGGAGGAGCTGATAGCGCCCTTCTGTTCCTAATGCTTGATATTAGCTTTCCAAGATCGGGCATGCGCCCCCTCTCCTTCTATCTTTCGCTTTCTCTCCTCCCCTTTTCTTTCGCTTTTCTTGTCTCGCTTTCTTTTCCTCTTGCTGGGGATTTCCTGGGCTTCCTTTTGGTGAGAAAAGATTTGTGGATGAACTTTTAGGATCATAGGATTAGGTGGAAAGAAGTGCATGTGAGTCGTGGAACAAGATTTTCATTCAAATTTTCGGCTCAACGTCACTTGGCTTTTTCGCGTTTTCTCCGGCCTGTTTGATGAAATGGTGCTCATTTGGGTATGGTTTAAAGGATCTCTTCCCCTACACATGCTACATGTAAACGTTGTCCAAGAGCATTTAAACTGATGACGTCACAAGCGGTACATTGGACGTGGTTCTGGGCGGCCGGTTTTGGTCGGCACGGGTGCCAATGGGTTAACGTCAAATCCATGTCAAGCGACGCAAAAACGGTGTTAAATCCCGCCTTAAGGTGGCTCCTACCAGTAGGCATAAATAGATTGTGCTTGGCAAATTTTGAGCAACTTTTAGCGTTTTCGGCAACTTTTTGTACTGCAAGCAACCTAGAGCAACTTTTTTCTTCCTTGGCAACTTTTGAGTCAACAAATAGTTAAAAACTGACCAAATCATCATAAAGGTCTTTATTAAAAGGTTTTTATTAAAACTTGTCAAAACTAAGGATGCCGTACGTTCTTACAAATAATTTATAAAATAACACGTGCGCCCACGAACTGGACAGCAGCTATCTATCTAACGGGCGCTTACATCCAGAGGGTATTCACTCCAACAATACAGCATCCCGCCTGCCATCTTGGTATTTGCTGCAGTGCGAGGCATCACAATTAGAAGCTGAAATGTCTGACAAGGAAAATCAAAACAATACAGATACTGGCCCTACTGAGGTTACCATAGCCGCTGGGGCAACTCTTAATAGTCAGCACTATGATGTCTATTGCAAACATTGTGATCTTTTCTTATTAGAAAACGTCATTAGAAAATACTTTCTATTATTAGTTACGTTGAGCTTAAAGATTATATTGATCACAACAAATGATGTTAAATTACACATACAACGTCATGTCTTGAGTAGTAATCTAGAACAAAATGACTTTCAAAAGTAAGCAACTTTTCTAAATTTGGGTGGCAACTTTTAAATTTTTGAGCAAATTTAGAGCAACTTTTGGGTGTATTGTCAAGCAACTTTTGCTGGATTTACTAGCACAATCTATTCATGCCTACCTACCAGTTTCCAGCATTTTCAAGTACTACTATTATGATTGATCATTACTACCAATCTTTTTACGTTAATACCTTTAAAGTGTTATCAACAAAATGCCTAATCATTGGTGAACAAGTTACGAAACTTTCTTTGACATACGAAAATTTGGTTTATCAACGGAGTTGATAATGTAAATTGACCACCGTACAGGGATTCGATTAGATGACGTTTCGAGCGTTAGCCCTTCGTCGGAGCGAATCAAGGAATTGTGGGTTGTGTATGGTTTATATACAGAAAATGGAGCTACGCTATTGGTGGTAACATGGCAACGTGAAAAACAGGAATAAATTAATTGAATGAAAAGCGCTCGTTGATACCGTGGGGATTAAGAGTGCCAATTTGAAAGATCAGTTTTTGCTCGAGATTTTTACGGCTTTCCGTGGTACCTTGATGTAGGGAAAGGCCGGAGATCGACATGTGTTGTTTACAATGGTTAGGGAGATTAAAATGCCGAGCGACAGGTTTGGATGCGTCTTTGTCATCTTTCTCAACATCACGAAGATGTTCTCGGAATCGGTCACCTAGTCGTCTTCCTGTTTCGCCGATGTATAACTTTTTGCATAATGTGCAGGTTATGCAATAGATAACATTTGCGGAGGTACACGTGAAACGATCAGTGATCTTAACAGATCGCTTGGGGCCCGATATTTTGTCAGTGTTTTGAATGAAAGGACAAGTTTTGCATCGCGAGCGCGCGCATTTAAAAGTGCACAAGGGCACAAAAATGGGACCTAGCTACGCTAATCTTTTTGTAGGTTACGTCGAGTACCAATTCTTCAATCAGTACAACGGTCCTAAACCTGAACTCTACGGTCGCTACATTGACGACTGTATCGGCGCAATTTCGTCTAGCAAGGAGGAAATTTCGGAAACTTCCCTTGCCTTTCTTGATATCAAAGTTTTTATCAGCGGCAACTCGTTTATTATTATTATTATTATTATTATTATTATTATTATTATTATGTACCAGTGTGCACTACAAACCCACCGATTCTCACAGTTATTTGTTGTATTCATCTTCACATCCATCTCATGTCAAAAACGCCATTCCCTATTCTCAATTTCTTAGACTTCGGCGTCTATGTAGTGATGACTCTTATTTTTCCAACAAATCAGAGGAAATGTGCCATTTTTTCGAGAAACGTGGCTATCCTGACTCTGTGGTTCAATCGGGCCATCACCGCGCTCAGCAGATTGATCAACAGTCAGCACTACAGACGTCACAAGAGGAAAAGAATGACAGAATTCCATTCACCCTCACATCTCACCCGCATAATAACCCAGTTAAAGCCATCATTCTTAATAACTTTAAGATACTGCAAAATGATCCAGAAACTGCTACAATCTTTTCGGAACCACCGCTCATTTTATTCAAACGCGACAAAAATGTAGGTAACTTTCTAGTTAAAAGCGCATTCAAAACAACTGAACAACCTGGCACTTTTAAATGCGCGCGCTCGCGATGCAAAACTTGTCCTTTCATTCAAAACACTGACAAAATATCGGGCCCCAAGCGATCTGTTAAGATGACTGATCGTTTCACGTGTACCTCCGCAAATGTTATCTATTGCATAACCTGCACATTATGCAAAAAGTTATACATCGGCGAAACAGGAAGACGACTAGGTGACCGATTCCGAGAACATCTTCGTGATGTTGAGAAAGATGACAAAGACGCATCCAAACCTGTCGCTCGGCATTTTAATCTCCCTAACCATTGTAAACAACACATGTCGATCTCCGGCCTTTCCCTATATCAAGGTACCACGGAAAGCCGTAAAAATCTCGAGCAAAAACTGATCTTTCAAATTGGCACTCTTAATCCCCACGGTATCAACAAGCGCTTTTCATTCAATTAATTTATTCCTGTTTTTCACGTTACCATGTTACCACCAATAGCGTAGCTCCATTTCCTGTATATAAACCATACACAACCCACAATTCCTCGATTCGCTCCGACGAAGGGCTAACGCTCGAAACGTCAGCTAATCGAATCCCTGTACGGTGGTCAATTTACATTATCAACTCCGTTGATAAACCAAATTTTCGTGTTTCACTCCCCCACCGATGCAGTACCACAGTTCCTTTAGAAACTAATCCTCTTTATTTCTTTGACATAACATGTTACCATAGCAACACCATAGTCTGATTAAAAACACCCCTCAGTTTAGCTTCAAGCTAAAATAATTAAAAATCAGCTCGAGCTATTGTAGTTGATAGTATGGATAGTTAATTTTATTACTAATTTTTAGTCTTTTACACTTTCTTAATTTATCACTTCTGTAGATACACGTACATTTTTGTAACGAGTCCTTTTCTTACGCTCATCAAAATAAAGTTTTCAGCTGGTTTTCTTTCGCAGGCTTCTTTTCTGTTTTTAATGAAACACGTGATCAATCAATCCCAAAACTCCATGCGAGTAAACTCGAAGTTTGCGCGCGAAAACAGTTAGTTTTCATATCGGTATGATCATGTACTCCATTTTGGTCAGGGCCGTTTAATTCATATTTTGAAGCATTTTTGCATGGCTTATTTCACTGGATACACAACGATCAAGGAAAAAGACGACAAAAGTCGCGAAGAAGACTCCGGTCTTGATAGTGACAGCGAGGATGACTTCGAAGGATCTGATTTCGACTTCGTTCAGAAGCCGTCTCGTCAACTTCGCCAAGTTGTTGAAACCATGAGGGAACTGCAATTGGAGAACGACCGTTTTGTCGCTAAAGGAATAACCCGGGTGCGTGGAAAATTCGATCGCCTTTTCTCTTTTCCTTGGTGGATGACTGAGGTGAAAATAAACACTACCAGAAAGCTGTCAAACAACGAGAAACTAGCCAGCCAACTACCTTCGTACAGTTTCCGAACGGACGAGGATGCTGGTGAAGACATTCTCTCTTTATTCTTGAGAAAAGGTTGCGAGGTAGACCTGCAGCACGTCTCGAGGCTGTTAGACTTCATCAGGTTGAATGAGCTAAGGCCAGCTCTTAATGATTTGGTGGAAAACTTGAAGCAATTCTGCGATTCCAATGAAGATAACTGCGATGTTGGTGAGCAGATTCGGACTTCGCTTCGTAATTCACGTAAGTATAAGTTTTCTTGTTTGTTGCATTTTGACTCACCTATTGGGTTGAACAGTATATACTAGTTGCGCATTGCTGTCGAGTGGTATACCATGCAATGTCCCATAAGTCACCTACATTAGTGTACATGTTGTGGTTCAATTTTATCCATGGTTTAAAAATTCTTCTCCGTTTGTTTTGGGGTGTGGTAATGTATGATGATAACTAGTTTAAAACAAAGGGAGAAAATTTCTGAACGAAGGACACACATGCTCATACTGTCAATCAAAGACCTGTACAGTGCAATACAGAATGGGAAGGTGAGGTTTCTGACAAAAATAAAACAACTTGCCTGCATGCTGATTGGCTGTTCTTTGATCTCTACTCATACAGTGCGATAAAAATATCCCTCTACAGATACTATACAATACAAACCTACATACAATGTTGTTTAACTTCAGAACTGGAAGGGCTTATTAGGCCCATAGCCAAAGTAGAAACTAATATGCCGAGCCTAAGGTAAATAATGGAAATTAAAAAATATATATAAGTAAAATTTAACATTAAATGTAACAAAAATAAATATTAGAAAACCTAATTATCCTTATACTGTAGTAGCCACAAAGGCATTCAGAGTTGACAAAGATAATAATAATACCATATTTATTCACTTATAAGGCGCACTCGGTTATAAGACGCACCCTAAACTTTCGAAGACGATTGTGACAAGTAAGCAAAATGAAAATTTCACCTAAATACCCTGTTGTAAGGCGCACCCAGAATTACGGGAAATTTTGACCACATTCGCTGAACTCACAACAATTTTGCTTCCAAAAGGTACTAATTACGCTGCTTTCATTCTCAAAACAAAAGCAAAAAAGTCACACATGGACAATAGCATAAAAGTCACGCTCTTTAATTCACTCAAGTCATCCTTCTCAGGGAACAGTGTTTTAAGTTATAAATACTAATTGATCCGTTTTACGTTTATAAACAATACTCATCTGACAGATCTTTCGCTCATCAGTTGCAAAACTCATCTTAATCTTCGAGCATTCTTTCAGCGTACCATAAATTTTCAGTAATTGTTCTAAGCACTCGTCGTCATTCCTATGATCTAAACTTCAAGTTGAAGATCGTAGCAGAAGCGGAAGCCATGAACAACAATCGTGAAATTGCTTGCGAGTACAGCATATCGGAATCGATGGTCCGTAAATGGAAAAACCAACAGCATGTCTTGTTCTCCGGCGAGTTAAAGAATGATGCTGATATTCAAAGGCGTTCGTCAGCTATGAATTCAGGTGCCCAGGAGAATGCAGTTTTTGTACACAAGAAGGCCTGGATGGACGGAGAAGGTTTGTTCTTTTCCCTTTATCATTTTCGGAGTATTTAATAGCGGCCATGACGATTGTTTCGAACGATTTGTAGTCGAGTTTGCCTCATTCATGGGAGCGAGGTTAGGAATTTGTTCAATTGTTTCTGACGTCAGTCATTTCAAGCACGTGCTTTTTAGCACGTTCGTTCCTTTCAGAGCCACCCCGATTCTTTTTCAAACCAACAAATCAGTTAAAGTCAATGATCAATGTTGTCTTTTGTTTATTCATTTACCGGCATTTATTTACATACTCATTTTAGTTTAGCATTAATTATTAGGGAAATTTGGAAAAGTTATATTTTGTTGCGCGAAAATACTCGGTTATAAGACGCACCCCGAGTTTTGAGAAGATTTTGATCGAAGAAGCATATTTTCTTGTAAAAAATGGTGCGCCTTATACAGTACCGCTCAAAAGTAAGTTACCACCCTTGCGTGCGACGTGAATTGCGTCGTGCGCTACGTGATTCGCATAGCGTGCGATGTTCTGGAAACTGTAAGTATATTGACTTGAAGCTCTCTCACCATTTAATATGCCTATTGTAAAGCAACAATAGTCGATTTCAATAGTCAATTTCCAGTGTTCGCAAAAGCCCGCTAAGAAGAAATGAATACCGTATTTATTTGGTTATAAGCCGAGCGATTTTTCCGTTAAATTAAAGCACCGAGAGTAAATTTTCCACCAGAGAAGGGGGTTCGGCTTATAGCCGATAATTTTCAGGGGAAAAAAGTTCAAAGACCCAAAGACAACAATAAAAATGAGAGACAAAAACAAGTTTTCTGTGTTATCATTGACTTTTATATGTGGTGGCTCGCAAAGGAGCCGTTTGCTAGTTTTGCTTCAAGGAAGCTTTCATCAATCGTCGTTGACATCACACTTAACCCGTTTGTTGCTTCACATACCCTACTATAAGCTTGTTATCTCCACAGAAGTCTTCACATTTCCTGTGAATTAATTGGGTCTACTTTGTGATGTTATTTGTGGAAGAAATTCTTCAATAAACTTGAGCTGTTTCTGCTTTTGGGATCAAGAACAACCGAGCGTGATTCAAAGCACGTTGCTGGCTTGGTAACCTCTCACCTAGCCTGCCAGTTAGGTCATACAAGATGGCGGGTCGTTTACAACTTCGATCTTTTGTGTTTTGGAAGTGTTTTGAGTTTTTTTTTTTTGGCATAAAAAGGTTCCAAAAATTTCCTAAAAGTTACAAGGTTCGTTAAAATTCCTTTATGGTGAAGGTATGGCATTGAATTTTTTAGATTTTCAACATAATTCTCGCTGATTCGCATAATTCTCGCATTTTTCTCCATGGAACTTTGGTATTCGATTTTCGAGTCTCGGCTTATAACCAAGAGTTTTCTGGGTTTTTTGGTGAACATCTGGTCACTACTCCACTTGCTAAGTTTAGGGTCTCGGCTTATAGCCGGGATCGGCTTATAGACGAATAAATACGGTATGTGTAATCGATCAATCGCCGGAGAAGGGCAGCGTATGCATTGCTTCCAAATTCCGTGTCAAACTGTTTTCTCGAAACTTTGATAGACTGAGGTCGACATATTAACTTTAAAAAAACCTGCATACACAATATGATGTACATGAACATGCTTTTCAGTCTTTTGAAGTGGAGACATTCCGAGGAATTCTACTGTCATCGCGCCGCATTCAATTCGCTTCATTGAACAAAGCTTCTTCAAGAGCTTCTTCCTACACTGTACATCAAACCGCCAATTTTTCGGCCCTTCCGTGAGCCATGACTGATGCTTGATACTTTTTGTTAGTTTTCTATTCATCTGATTCTCGACAACTAGGCATTAAAAAAATTGAAAATATTGGCGAGTTGGCACAGAGTTTCAAGCGGCAAATTAAAAACAGATCGAGCCGTAGATAAGAAGACCAGCGTAATTAAGCAGAGCACGTGCGAGGCGTCCGGACTACTTACTCTTCGGCAAATCTTTTTTCCACGGACAAACTCTACTGGATTAAAATCTGCACAAGTTTACAAAGATATGGCCAGGAAAATGTGTTCCGGTCTTTCGAAGTAGAAAATATACGATTGAGCGCCAGCGTGTCAAATAAACAAAACATTTCACATACAACTACCCAAACTTATGCGTCTTCACCGTTGGCAGAATGAACTTGAGATTTCTACATGATCAAATTGTTCGTGCACAAAGAAGGAAATAAAATAAACTCCGTTCTGTTTCGGGTTCTATTCCTTGGCTTCTCATGAATTTTTCGGTCATATTTAGTGGAAGGTTTCAAATTACACAGACAGTAGTTTGGGTTTTATGCAAATTTGCGATCCGAAAGCAAAATGCATATGCAGTAACCCGGCCGGTCATTAGTCATTTGCTTGTGCCGAAATAGCTCTTGATTATGTCCTCAACGAAATTAGAAAACACGACCATTTAAATGTATCGACGACAAAACCGATAAAAATTCAACTAAATTCAGCGCTAACGGGAGTAACGAATTATGCTTATCATTCGCAATTGATCACTCGTCGGTTTGTTTACAAGTTTTCGATTTGTAATGACCTCAGTGATGCTAAATTTATTTGCACAGAAGTGAACTACATGTATGAATGACTCAAATTCAACAGAACAATAGCTGCATTTGGAAAGTGTTACGCGAATTTAATTGATGTCATGTTGCAAAATCACCCAAAATTTATGCCAATAATTTCTGCTTTAGTGACTCTCGCGCGACGCGAATCGCGTAGCGCAGGAAACGCGACGCGACTGGTAACTTACTTTTGAGCGGTACTGTAAGTGAATAAATACGGTAAGTTACGGATTTATATTGCGCAGTTTCCATGACGAGATGATCAACTGCGCATTACAACAATGTGTGGAATAAAATAACAAATAATAAATACTAATTACATCATGTGTGAGATCTTACATGATTGGATAGTGAGTTCCAAGCTATAGTGGCCCAAGGCATAATAAGTTCCATTACTCCTCTTAAGTTCTTGGTGTTGACTTTAAGAGTGAAAAAGCTATTTTAAACATATTCAGGAGCATAGGAATGTAGAGATTTAAATACAGTACTAAGAATGTCCTGAATTCTCCTATCCACTAAATTATAGCCAATGTGATCAGCTAAGGCACTGTAGCTAGACTTCCAATCGTGGAAAGTACATCTGAGTGCCCTATCGTGTAGCCTATCAAATTTACAACAGCCCCATTTAAGATAGTGCAGCCCTGTCAAAATTTGCTACCTACAGTCAATTATTTGCCCCTTACATACATACGTACATACATGCAGTACCGCCCAAAAGTAAGGTACCAGTCCCGTTGTGTCATGTTTCCTGCGCTATGCAATTAGCGTAGTGCGAGAGTCACTAAAGCGGAAATTTTTGGCATAGATTTCGGATGATTTTGCAACATGACATCAATTAAACTCTCATAGCACTTTCCAAATGCAGCTATTGTTCTGCCGAATTTGAGTGGTTCATACATGTAGTTCGCTTCTGTGCAAATAAATATAGCATCATTGAGTTCATTACAAATCAAAAACTTGTAAACAAACCGACGAATGGTCAATTGTGAATGATGATAAGCATAATTTGTTACTCCTGCTAGTGCTGAATTTAGTTGAATTTTTATTGGTTCTGTTGTCGACACGTTTAAATGGTCATGTTTTCTAAACTTGTTGAGGACATAATTAAGAGCTAGTTTGACACAAGCAAATGGCTAATGACCGGCCGGGTTACTGCATATGCATTTTGCTTTCGGATCACAAATTTGCATAAAAACCGCAAAAACTGCTGTCTGTGTAATTTTTGAAATCTTCCACTCAACATGACTGAAAAATTCATGAGAAGCCAAGGAATAGAACGCGAAACAGAATGGAGTTTATTTTATTTCCTTCTTTGTGTACGAAAAATTTGATCATGTAGAAATCTCAAGTTCATTCTGGCAATGGTGAAGACGCACAAGTTTGGGTAGTTGTATGTGAAATGTTTTGTTTATTCGACACGCCGGCGCTCAATCACATATTTTCTACTTCGAAAGATCGGAACACATTTTCCTGGCCATATCTTTGTAAACTTGTGCAGATTTTAATCCAGAAGAGTTTGTCCATCGAAAAAAGATTTGCCAAAGAGTAGTTTGGAAGCCTCGCACATGCTCCGCTTAATTACGCTGGTTGAAGTTCAATGACCTTATCTACAGCTCAATCTGTTTTTAATTTGCCGCTTCAAACTTCGTGCTAACTCGCCAACATTTTCAATTTTTTTTAACAACTAGTTGTCAAAGATCAGATGAATAGAAAGCTAACAAAAAATATCAAGCATCAGTCATGCCTTATGGACGAGCCAAAAAATTGGCGGTTTGATGTACAGTATAGGAAGAAGCTCATGTCCAAGGGAAGCGAATTGAATGCAGCGCTCACGGCGGTAGAATTTCTTGGAATGTCTCCACTTTGAAAGACCGAAAAGCATGTTCATGTACATCATATTGTGTATGTAGGTTTTTTAAAGTTATTAATATGTCAATCTCAGTCTATCAAAGTTTCGAGGAGAAAACAGTTTGACACGGAATTTGGAAGCATAGCACACACTGCCCTTCTCCGGCGATGATTGATTGATTATGCATATTCATTCTTCTTAGCGGGCTTTTGCGAACACTGGAAATTGACTATTGAAATCGACTATTGTTGCTTTACAATAGGCATATTAAATGGAGAGAGAGCTTCAAGTCAATATACTTACAGTTTCCAGGATGAGAATCGCATAACGCACGACGTGATTTGTGTCGCGCGCAAGGGTGGTAACTTACTTTTGAGCGGTACTGTACATACATACATAACTTTATTTCAATTTGAATTATAGAGTAGCAAAGAAATGTGCTAGTATCTCCGATTGTACTCTAAAATAACAAATTACACAGTAACTGCAATATTACTTCACACTTGGGCTTCACTGGGAGTTCTTTAACAGGCAAGGGTTGCTGGCAGTTTCTGCCTACTACTCCAGCTATGCTGCTGCCCACTACTACAAAACATTTTGACCAGGCAGCAGAGGTGATACATGGATGTTCAATAATTAAATGGGGCATCAAAAATGAGTTATAAAGGCGTGGCTTAAGCCTGGTTTTCACTAGTGACGCAAGCACAAGCACAAGAGCGCTTATTTTACTGTGAAAATGGGCTTAACACAAGCATAAGCACAAGCACAAGGATCCAAATTTTTCGTTTTCCTTGTGCTTGCGCTTATGCTTGGATTCGCTTCCCTAGTGCTCGTTCTCAATTGGCATAAGCTACTTATGCTCGCGCTTATGCTTGTGCTTGCGTCGCTAGTGAAAACCAGGCTTTAGAGTGGAAAGACAGAACATTTTTTAGACTGGAAATGATGTCGAGCTGCTTGCTTACTTTGGAGCATAATAACAATGTAATTGAATAAATCAATGTGTTTTCTCTCTTCTCCTCTGGGAAACGTCTCTTAGTAATCAGTTCCTGAAGGTAGTTCGGTTGTTTGAGGGCCAGTTAACGTTAATCCAGGACAGAAAGTTGACTGAAGTTTTTACCACAGTTGTCCAATATGTGTACAAATTTAAGCTAAAAGCAGAAGGATTGTAGGTGAAAACTGAGGTGCAAAAGTGTTTTGTGAAAATCTTAACAGTGCAATATACGTTAAGACTAGAATCGAAGTTAACAGTAACATTAGGTTAGTGAAATAAGCTTTAGATAAAAGTTGCTTGGTGTTGACTGATTGAATCGCACTTGCCTCCATTGCAGCAACAGGAAAAGCCTTCCAGGTGCCAGCATTTCTTAAGTTTGCCCACCGCTTGTTTTCTCGGCGAGTGTGTTCAATCTTTGATGAGTGTGATCTGGAAACACTAAAAAGTCTCAACAAAGCCATCCAGGACGAGCCGTGGGTGTTTGGTTACTGGACTGTGCTATTTAAAAAATTTCACCTCCAAGGCTGTGAAGCAAAGCTGGCTTCTTTTGAGGAATGTAATCTCCTCCAGGAAATGCCAATTATCATGCAAGATGCACTACGCATTTACAATTCGCTTTGTGAAATGATTCGCAAGTTTGGGCATACTTACATGCATTTGTGGCAGCTAAAGACAAAGCAAGCCAATGTTAGAAATTGGGAGGAGAGTCTGGCCTATCTGAGCGAGATTGATGCTGTAAAAACATCTGAAGAACAGGGTAACGGAAGGCTTGTGTTTTTGCCTTATCTTCGTTGCTATGAGCAAAACATTGCAAGAAGCCTTTCAGAGGTGATGACCAGGTATCCATGGATTGGTGATGTTGAAATTAATGATGAAGTAAGTGACAAACTTGGTGTAAGACTGAACCAGTAATTCATTTATCAAACCTGACCAAATGCAGGAGGCAGAACCTGCAACAAAGATTTATTATTACTATATTATTTGGCTTACTATACTGGCAAAGCTTTGCTGCTTCTGTTAGACTGCGAGCAGTGACTCCCTTTCTTGTCCTTTGTGCGTTGGATCTAGCAGAAAGCAGCAAAGCCATGAGGAGCCATGATACATGTACATGCGGTGGAAAGGAAGAGGAAAGAGGCTGCGGAGGATCTTTTGATCTTCTTGTTTGCTGCCATTGACACCTCTTTGATTAATAGTTCCAGTGTCGAGTGAATTCAGAACTGGGTTCTCATAGAATTGACAAGATTAGTTCAAAAGATTCCCTTGCGGACTAAGGGCTTTGCATTGTTCCAATTTCAAAATAATTATCCTTCCAACATTATCCTTGCATACCTATTGAACGCTTGTCTTATCCATCTATCATTTTCAAACATTCCTCTCTCAAATGCATGGTCTCATGTTTCAATGGCTGTAGAGTGATCAATTCTGGGACAACTTGACAGGCAATTGACCAGTAGGTATCTTCCGTTCCTCAGGAACCAGAATTCGAACAACAAAGGAACCTCAGCAGTCATACATTGTACTTTTACTTCCCTCTTCCCAATCCCTCCTCATTCTCTGATTTGCATAATTTTACCTTCTGTTTACACCAGTGATCTGAAGAAAAAACGTATGCCTGCAGCAGCCTATGCTCCTATTTATGTCATTGCTTCATGCTGCAAAGACCAGAGACACTGCACATGCAGGTTTAGGAGGCTAGACTCTGGAAGGAATTTTTTGACATGTTGAATTGAGTGATGAAAAAGTGAGAGTGGCGGATAGTAAACAACAAAACTTTGCTAATAACTGTTCAAGCTGCCAGTCTCTGGAAGGTTGTGGTGATTTCAGCTCAGTGTAGGCTACACATACTGTACTTGTGACAATAACTGTAAGCGTGTTCGTAGCATTTTTTTTATTGAGGCACAACTTGTGATTAACCCATGATCCACAGAATTTGTTCAAATCATTTTCAGTAGTTTCACTAGCAACCTTTGTGGTTTCCCAGGCACCATGGTATGGAATCCCAAAAGTATGGGTTCCCAAGTCTCCACTGATTAAAATCAGCAGGTAAAGGGGAACCTTTGTGTGTGCAAGGGAAGGTGGTTGTGAGCAGAAAATAAGATCATTAGTAAAATAGTTAGCTTAGTAAGGGGTTATATTGAACGAGAGACCTCTGCAACGCAGCACTCTCAAGCTCAACAATTAGTGTAAAAGTAACAAAACCAACTAAAACCTAGCAGAAATGTTAGATTAAAATTCCAGAGAAAGCCACACCGAGGGAGTAATTTGGTGAGGGGCAAAACATGTGAAGGGACCAGGGTTAGCTGACCACCGGAAATGGGGAATGGGGAATTCCGTATAATTTTATAGGGATTAGGACTAGTAGTTTTAAATAGAGGGGTGAAGAAAATAAAATAAATAGAGGGAATTTGGGGGGTGGAAACTCATTATAGGGATTAGGGTTATATTGAGCGAGAGACCTCTGCAAAACAGCACTCTCGAGCTCAATTTGATGTACATTATGATAATGATGAGTATTACACTCAGGGATAGGGTTAGCTAGGCATGGGAAAGAGGGAAAATCCCTTTTGAAGGATTAGACCTATTTAGTATGGGGAGGGGCAATGCTGTTTAGGGTTAGCTAATTTAGGGGAAGGTAATGTCCCGTATACGGATTAGGCCTATTGAGTTTGGGGAGGGGCAGGGCTGTTTAGGGTTAGCTAATTTAGGGGAAGGGAACGTCCTGTATACGGATTAGGCCTATTCAGTTTGAGGAGGGGCAAGGCTGTTTAGGATTAGCTAATTTTGGGGGAGGGGGGAACTCTGTACAAGGATTAGGACTGTTTAGGTAAGGGAGGGGCAATGCTGTTTAGGGTTAGCTAATTTTGGGGGAGGGGAAACCCTGTATATGGATTAGGCCTACTCAGTTTGGGGAGGGGCAAGGCTGCTTAGGGTTAGATAATTTTGGGGAAGGGAACAACCTGTATATGGATTAGGCCTATTTAGTTTGGGGAGGGGCAATTGCGTTTAGGGTTAGCTAATTTAGGGGAAGAGAACACCCTGTATACGGATTAGGCCTATTCAGTTTGGGGAGAGGCAATACTGTTAAGGGTTATCTAATTTGGGGGAGGGGGGAACTCTGTACAAGGATTAGGACTGTTTAAGTAAGGGAGGGGCAATGCATTTTAGGGTTAGCTAATTTAAAACAGGCCTAATCCGTATACGGGACGTTCCCTTCCCCTAAATTAGCTAACCTTAAACAGCATTACCCCTCCCCATACGAAATAGGTCTAATCCTTCAAAAGGGATTTTCCCCCTTCCCCATGCCTAGCTAACCCTATCCCTGAGTGTAATACTCATCATTATCATAATGTACATCAAATTGAGCTCGAGAGTGCTGTTTTGCAGAGGTCTCTCGCTCAATATAACCCTAATCCCTATAATGAGTTTCCACCCCCCAAATTCCCTCTATTTATTTTATTTTCTTCACCCCTCTATTTAAAACTACTAGTCCTAATCCCTATAAAATTATACGGAATTCCCCATTCCCCATTTCCGGTGGTCAGCTAACCCTGGTCCCTTCACATGTTTTGCCCCTCACCAAATTACTCCCTCGGTGTGGCTTTCTCTGGAATTTTAATCTAACATTTCTGCTAGGTTTTAGTTGGTTTTGTTACTTTTACACTAATTGTTGAGCTTGAGAGTGCTGCGTTGCAGAGGTCTCTCGTTCAATATAACCCCTTACTAAGCTAACTATTTTACTAATGATCTTATTTTCTGCTCACAACCACCTTCCCTTGCACACACAAAGGTTCCCCTTTACCTGCTGATTTTAATCAGTGGAGACTTGGGAACCCATACTTTTGGGATTCCATACCATGGTGCCTGGGAAACCACAAAGGTTGCTAGTGAAACTACTGAAACTGATTTTAACACAAAATAATTATCCTTCCAACATTATCCTTGCATACCTATTGAACGCTTGTCTCATGCATCTGTCATTTTCAAACATTCCTCTCTCAAATGCATGGTCTCATGTTTCAATGGCTGTAGAGTGATCAATTCTGGGACAACTTGACAGGCAATTGATCAGTAGGTATCTTCCGTTCCTCAGGAACCAGAATTCGAACAACAAAGGAACCTCAGCAGTCATACTTTGTACTTTTACTTCCCTCTTCCCAATCCCTCCTCATTCTCTGATTTGCATAATTTTACCTTCTGTTTACACCAGTGATCTGAAGAAAAAACGTATGCCTGCAGCAGCCTATGCTCCTATTTATGTCATTGCTTCATGCTGCAAAGACCAGAGATACTGCACATGCAGGTTTAGGAGGCTAGACTCTGGAAGGAATTTTTTGACATGTTGAATTGAGTGATGAAAAAGTGAGAGTGGCGGATAGTAAACAACAAAACTTTGCTAATAACTGTTCAAGCTGCCAGTCTCTGGAAGGTTGTTGGTGATTTCAGCTCAGTGTAGGCTACACAAACTCTACTTGTGACAATAACTAAGCATGTTCTTAGCATTTTTTATTGAGGCACAACTTGTGATTAACTCATGATCCACAAAAGGTGGACATCAAAAGAGGAAGATATCTTACGCATCTACCTTGTACCTCAAGGTGTGGAAATCAAATTTTAGTTTTAAGATTGCAAATTGCAATCAGCATGCTAATAGCTTCTTTCCTTACACAATTAACTGATGGAATAAGCTCAATGGGAGTATCGTTGATATAGCAGACAATTCTAAATTTAAGGCTACTGTATGCAATGATAAGATCAAAATTGGAGAGTGGTTTTTTATCTATATTTCTTAATTATTTAGAATTGCCATTTCAGCAGCATCAGTAAATTTTATTTTACTTTTATACTGATGTGATGCATTGTACGCTTTATCAGTCAATAAAGTAGAAATAGAAGCTTAGAAACCAGGAATCTGATCTGAAGAGAGAACATTAGACGTAGTTAAATGTAATTTACAGCAGAGAAGCAGTGAACAATTTCAACCATTTATGATTTATTGTTGGAATAGATAGAGCAGTATCATCCTCCTTATGGAAGATTAGTATCACACTATTCAACTGTTGACTGGCTCTTGGTATACTGCAAACAGCTTTGTGGTGCAATTAGCTTCCTCTTCCAGTGACTTTCTGCTGTACACCAGTAAGGCAACTCTAGATTGCTTAAAATGATAGCAAAAGTGTGACTGTAAGACTTGGGTGATTCATGTTTGACCCAGTGTGTTTCATAGACTATTTGGCTTACTTTTTTTAACTCCTTATACTTGTTCATTGATTTTAACAGGCATTTCAGGGAGATGAAGACCAGATTAAAGCAGCCCATCTCATTGCAAAGAATCCTTTGGTTGTCATGTCAGGTCGTGGTGGCAGTGGTAAGACATTTGTAGTTTCAAATGTCTTGTCAAAGACATTGGAGATGAGAAGGCAGAAAATTTGCCAGGAGTTTGCTGTTGATGAAAGCAATGAGGAAATGAGATTGACTGATGCTGGTGGAGATGATGAGGCAGCCCTTCCTTTCTTGAACCTGCATGCTCAAACTGCACAGTACACTGATCAAGAGAATGAGGAAGATGCACACACTGCTGGGCAGGAGTTACAGAAGGATGCTGACTGTAATAACTGCAATCCAGATTTCCAACGGAAAGCACAATTAAAAAGAATTCATATTCAAGCAAAGATGAATGAAATTGAAGATGAAGTATTGCTCACAGCACCAACAGGCAAAGCTTCTGCAATTCTGGGTGAGCGAACAAAACTTCCTGCACACACCTTGCACTCTGTCATTTACAGTGGTATGCACTGGGAACAAGGAGGGCAAAGCAACTGGAAGTTCAGCAAAGTCCGTCTGCTTGTGTGTGATGAGTGTAGTCTGATTTCCGTCAGAGTTTTTTCAAAACTTATTTGGTATTTAACAAAATACTCCCAGCTTCAGCAGGTCATCCTTCTTGGTGACATAGATCAGTTGCCATCTATTGAGCCAGGAAACTTTCTGAATGACGTGTACACAAGTCTTGAAGCACATGGGGTTGCTGTCAGGCTCAGAACAAACCACCGGTCAGAGTCTGAGCTTATTGTTCAAAAATGCCATCAGAATTTCAAAGCGACAGCCACCAGAGTTTGATCCATGCAGGTTCTTGTCAGTGCCATACCATGTCAAGCATAATGACAGCGACAGTGTAACAAACATTGTCACACAGGTGATAAAAAATCTGCTGCAAAGGGAAGAGCTGCGTGATCACCGGACCTCGCAGTTTGTGGCTTTCCGAAGAAAAGATTGTAAAATCATCAATGAACAATGTGCCCTTCATTACAACAATCACAGTATTGAAGACAAGCACAGAAAACCTGATTTCAGAGTTGGAGACAAAGTTTGCATTAGGCGGAATTCAGACTGTTTTGATGCTTATCAGAAGAGATCTTTCAGGCTGTGTAATGGAGAGATATTCTTCATCACAGATGTCATTGAAGAGCAAGACCACCTTGGAAAGAAGGAAGTTTATTTCAGCTTGGACAATGGTAGAAAGATCATCAAAGTCAGTTTTCGCCAGCTCAGGGCAGCTAAATTGGCACATGCTTGGGCAAGAACCATTCACACCTTTCAGGTATGTGTATTTTTAAGCAGCCATCTCTATGGTGACAAGCCACTTGTAGTAATACCATATGTACCTTGCCGGTATAATTTTGGGCATAATGCGATAGTTGGAGCATCGAGCATAATGCCGGCATAATGGGCATTTTTTCAGCAAAAGAGAAAAATGATAAATAAATCAACATTTCCATCATTTCAATTTAATAAGAGACAGATATACATTCTAAGTGTCTTTGCCTGTTAGCGAACTTTAGAGTATCCTGATGATAGGGAGTTCCACTGAGCATTATTTGTTGTTTAGTGCTTGTAAAGTTGTTATTGATCAATAAAATGTTGTTGTTCTGACTTATGGAGGTATTTTTGTCTGCAGAGATATGAAAGGGCATCAAATATACCCAAGATCAGTTGAGCATAATGCCACTTCTCAAGCATAATTTTAGGCATAATGCTGTTGTTTTGAGGGTGACACTCAAAAGCATAATGCTCAAATTGAAGGGCTGAATGCGAAACTGTCGTATGTGACGATTTAGCGTGGAAATTTCAAATTACTCGGAATTGGAGGAATTTTGACTTGTGGACTCCATTTTTGTCAAAGAACATAGCCCTGTAATTTTTTTTCCTGTTGCGTGCTTTGTTTTCAAAAAAAAACCCAGGCCTAAAGTACATCATGACGAGACGCAGCGGAGTCTATCTGGAAGTATTACAAAGGAATGCGGGGTTGTGGACCCCGCATTCCTTACATATTTGAATTTCAATCTGTCAGTGAGTCAGCCCGTGTAAAGTAGAAGGTGTGAAAATTCGCAAGTGCAGCTGTCAAAACTAATTTTTGTCACCGGAAACACTGTGACTGAGCCGTGAGAAAATTGGGATCACTTTCTATGCGGCTGGGAGACTGAGAAAGTGACGAGACAACAAACAATTTATAATGCAGAAGTCCAAATCACGCATTCGTTTTTTTTTTAATTGAGAAAACCCGGCCGAATTAGGAATACCAGTAAACTCGTCTACGCCTCCACAACTCGTTCGCTTCCTGGTAGGCGAGTTCACTCAAGTAATGTATGTTCAGTTATAACTTTAATTTTTCATTTTGTGAGCGTGTACAATTATAGCACGTTTTCCTTTGTCTATGAAAAATTTACTCAACGCCGGCTATGTTGATTTGATTAAATTTCCGTGGATTTTCCTACGACCGTAACAGGGAGCAGTGGCTTTCAGTATTTGACGTGAGATGGATGTGAAGATGAATACAAGAAATAACTGTGAGAATCTGTGACTTTGGAGAGCACACTGGTACATAAGTTGTTGCCATGGATAGATACTTTGATATCAAGAAGAGCCAGCGAAGTTTCTGTAATTTCCCAGGTATATTTCAGAGCCGGATGAGAGGAATTGAAGGAGGTTATAAATTCATTGAGTTCCTCAAACACTGCACCGATGCCGTCATCAATGTAGTGACCGTATAGTTCAGGTTTAGGGTCTTTGTATTGATTGAAGAATTGGTGCTCAACGTATAACCTACAAAAAAACAAAAAAAGAAAAAGAATGGCATAGGTGGGTACCATTTTTGTGCTTATCGCCACACCATTAATTTGCTTTTAATAGTTATCAGCGAATGAAAAAGAAAAAAGGTCGGGGGGGGGGGGGGGAGGGAGGTACTCCCTTATATGCGCTATATCAGGTATATGGGGCACCAAAGGGTATGGATTTTTAGCCGTGTTGGTCTGAAATAGGTTATCGATTTTGAACATTTTGGTCTGAAATAAGGTATGGTTTGTCCACTCGTCTTGGATTGGGTATACTTTTTTAGAAGAAGTTACTTCTTCGTCAGTAGGCGATAAGACCATCTGTAAAAGCCCCTCTTTTTTGTCCTTAATTATCTTCTATCGTGCACATGAAATAAGTCTGAAACAGGGTATCAAATTTTTGATCAGGTCTGAAATAGAGTAGGGAGAACTGCTGATTTAGTTCTGAAATAAGGTAAGTGTTTCGGGAAGGGGGCCGCACGCCCTACCAATTTTTCTGGGAGTACACCCCCACCATATTCTCGTGTTTCACTCCCCAAAAGACACAGCACCTGACAGTTTCTTTTAAAACCAACCCTTTTCATTCTCATCTGTTGATCACATTTTTTTCATTATAAACAGTAACTATAGCTCAAACAACATTATTTTGTGTTTCGATTCATTATTACACCAAACGAAGTGGGTAAGCTGTGGCACAAACTCAAAATAATTTATTACAATGCCTAATCTAAGCCTGTTCCACCTCACGAATTTTGGGGAACTTTTAGTACATGTAAGTTGACTACTATCTATCATTGGCAGTCACAAAAATTCCGTTCCAATTAGTTTGACTGTAAATCACAAGACAAGTGGACTATTCGTGACATCTCATGCCACTAGTAACCTTGGTGATACTTCAATAATTAAAATAAAAATAAAAACAAGAATTGTTAAAGGCAACAGTAGCACACTCTGACGATACATATGGATACAACTGGTAACCTTGGAGATACTTGAATAGTTAAAATGGAAACAGCAATTGTTAAGGCAACACTAGCACACTCCGACGATACATGTGGATGCCACTGGTAACCTTGGTGATAGTTGAACAGTTATAATGAAAATGAAAACAAGAATTCTTAAAGGCAACAGAAGCACACTCCGATGAAACATCTGGATGCTACTGGTAACCTTGGTGATGGTTGAACAGTTATAATGAAAATCAAAACAAGAATTGTTATAGGCAACAGTAGCACACTCCGACGAAACATCTGGATGCCACTGGTAACCTTGGTGATAGTTGAACAGTTATAATGAAAATGAAAACAAGAATTATTAAAGGCAACAGTAGCACACTTCGACGAAACATCTGGATGCCACTGGTAACCTTGGTGATACTTGAGCAGTTATAATAAAAATGAAACAAGAATTGTTATAGGCAACAGTACTGAAAAAAAGGGTTGCCACTGGTAACCTTGGTGATACTTGAGCAGTTAAAATGAAAATGAAAACAAGAATTGTTATAAGCAGCAATAGCACACTCCGACGAAACATCTAAATGCCGCTGGTAACCTTGGTGATAGTTGATCAGTTATGATAAAAATGAAACAAGAATTGTTATAGGCAACAGTAGCACACTCCGACGAAACATCTGGATGCCACTGGTAACCTTGGTGATACTTGAGCAGTTAAAATGAAAATGAAAACAAGAATTGTTATAAGCAGCAATAGCACACTCCGACGAAACATCTGGATGCCACTGGTAACCTTGGTGATAGTTGATCAGTTATGATAAAAATGAAACAAGAATTGTTATAGGCAACAGTAGCACACTCTGACGAAACATCTGGATGCCACTGGTAACCTTGGTGATACTTGAGCAGTTAAAATGAAAATGAAAACAAGAATTGTTATAGGCAACAGTAGCACACTCTGACGAAACATCTGGATGCCACTGGTAACCTTGGTGATAGTTGAACAGTTATAATGAAAATCAAAACAAGAATTGTTAAAGGCAACAGTAGCACACTCCGACGAAACAGCTGGATGCCACTGGTAACCTTGGTGATACTTGACCAGTTAAAATGAAAATGAAAACAAGAATTGTTAAAGGGAACAGTAGCACACTCTGACGATACATCTGAATGCCACTGGTAACCTTGGTGATACTTGGTGATACAGTTAAAATGAAAACAAGAATTGTTGAAGGCAACAGCAGGACACTCTGACAATACATCTGGATGTTACTGGTAACCTTGGTGATTCCTGAGCAATTTATTTTGTATATTTTTCTTATTTTATGCTATTTGAGACTAGATCAACAGACTGGAAAAGATGCAAATTGTTTACATCTTTTCCAATCTGTTGATCTAGTCTCAAATAGCATAAAATCAAAAAATATACAAAATAAATTTCTCAGGAAAAAATGCCATCTTCTCAATGGGGAGTGCATGCCCCACAGTATCTTCTACATTTCCCAAGATATTCATTTTTGTGGGACCTGAAAAAAAAATGGACATTTGTCATAAATGAGCTGCTGACTGCCTTGACACCAACCAGCAACAATACATGTAAGCCATTGATCTCCAGTTACAAAACATCCCAGAGGATTTTTTTAATGTTTAGTCTTAACCATTTTACATACCTGAAATTGAGCTAACATGGATATTGTGTTTTCCAATTTCTGTTTGTTGTCCAGTCTTCTTTTGCACCGTCAGTTGGTCCCATTGAAGGACTCTGGACCATAACTTCTCAGTGCCCAGTTAGCCTCCTGCAGGGAATTAATCTTGTAGGCAACAAAGCCAAAGAATCAAGAAGCTGCTCAGTATTTTGTCTTTCCATGTGTGAAATTGCAAAGAGTTGAATACTGCTCAGCTCCTCCTCCAACAAAAATTCAAGATCATCATGTATCGCGGTTGATCTGTAGGAAAGGAGAGTGAGTGGAGAACTGTGATACCTATAAAGAGATATAATTAATGCCTAAGGTGGGGAAATTTGATCCAGTTTTACCAAATTTCAGGCCCTAGTGTGGGATTTCGACCAAAAATTATTTTGAAAAGTCAAATGTCCTAATATGTCCGAGTTACCCCCCTCTTGTTCTTATAAACATTGATAAGTAGCAAACTACAATTTTATCCTGTTCTAGGCATCCCTCTTATCCCCCTCAATAAGGTGTAAGACATGAAAATAACTTGTTTCAGGAAATGTGAGCATAATTTATGAGTGACATTTTGTTTGTTTGTTTTTGCTGTTTTCATTGTTATGTCCATCACTCACCCCAGACCTCTGGTTGATCCCGCTTGGTTAAACAAATAACGTTGGAGTTAAATAAAGAAAGAGATAGATAATTCTTGACATTGACAGGGTTCAAACCTGCAACTCAGTTAGGGAGCAATTTGAGGTTCCTATTGATAGTGCCACTCAGACATAGATTCTTTGAGGGGGAATTTTAACAGATTTAACATGTCATTACAAACAAATTCTTTTGAAAGGGCTTCTTTTGTGAATTAAAACACATTTTCATGAAAATGTCATAGTTTAGATCAGACAAATTCTTTGTTTTCCTTGAATTTATCAAACAAATCAGAGTGGTGGTCATTTGGTGTTTTGTGTACCTTGACCTACCTTTGGAGTCACATATCGTCTGTCATGCTAAATAAAAGGGCTTTTGAACAGAAACGTATATGCAAAATTGATTTACAATGGACTTGACCTTTTTTTGTTTTAATAATAACCTTCCATTCATGTTTGATAGTCGTTGTGTTTGATGTTATGGGAGTGCAAACTTAATCCTTTGGTGGTCCTGTGTCCTGTGTAACAAACAGTAAAGCCCTCTGGACTTTTTTTGTTGGACTTACACTGTACTGTCAGTGGGCTAGCATGTACATGTACCACTTTGGTACTATCTTGAAAATATTTCAGAATGTGTTGAGGTACTACCCGGTTACCAGCACCCATCTACTTTAAAGGGAATACCCAGCTTTTTTAGGTGCAAAATTGAAAGTTCTGCCTATCAGATTCACTCAGGGTACCTGGCTACTCCTAATTAACTTCATGTTCACCCAGGCAATCATCAGACATTCTACAATGCACAGTGCAGTTACAGTGTAATTCCTAGATTTTTTCTTGTTTTCATTACTTGTTGGACACGCAATAATGAAAATTTTATTCACCAGGGCTCTGAGATTGGTACTGTGGTATATGCAGTGGGGCTTCCCTATTATCAGAATTGGCAGCACGTGTACACAGCTGTCACGCGTGGTGTGAAAAGAGTGATAATTGTGAACAATCCAGACCACCTGCAGAGAGCCATTGCAACTCCTCCCGTTCAACGTCAAACCAAACTGAAGGAAGACTTTGCCAACGAACTTGAATGCAGGAAGTTCTTTTTTGACGAAGGTGACGATTACTTGGAGAATGAAGCCCGCGGTTCTGCCAAGTCTGGAAAGTGCAATGGTGGCGTGACAACAGGCCATAACTGTGGTGACCCAGAAGCAGCACTTGCTTTCTCTTTAGCGGAGAACAACAGTCATGCACATTTGCAGTTCTTGAAAGATTCATTTCCCTGCACAAGCGATTCAAGTACCTCTGAACCTTCAGATGATTTCTTTATTTCAAGAGAAAATCTGAGAACGAAAAAGATGAAACAAGATAAAGGAGAAAAGAATGGCTCAACTGTGTCAGGTATGACTAGTGTTACTGTTGCAGAATCCAGTGAAAATCTGTTGCTGTCAGCAAGTCCATTAAGAGTTGTTCAGTTTCAGAGCCCAGGTTTCAAAAGAAAGTATCCAGAGTCGGAGAACGCAGCAGATTATTTGACCCCTCCACAGACACCGCCATCATTAAAGAATCTTCCATCTTCATGCCGATCACTCGGTGTGAGCCCTCTGTATCAGAACTCAAAGCCAACTCAAGAAGTTGCTTCAAAACCGTCTGCGACAACACCAGCTGGAAGGACAGTCCTTGCACAGTTCCCCTCATGGTGTCGAGTTTGCAAGAGGTCTGTGAACATTGGAGATGAAATAGCTTATATTTATAATGGCTCAGAAAGAGATGGATTCATGGAAGATGTAAACCAAACTAAGCAATCAGTGACCCTAAAAGTGCTGCTACACTAGGCAATTATCCGTGCAGCTTGCCTGGCAGCACAAGTCGCACAAAAGGTTGCCTATTGTACATGCACACCCGTACGAAAAAGTCTGGCCTGACAAAGCCTTATTCAGGCCTAAATTAAACCTGATTTGGTGAATTGTGGCCTTACACAAACCAAACAAAAGCCTAACATCGAATTTGTTAGGTTAAGAAAGTAAAACCGTAAAAAAATAAGGTTTTGTTAGGTTAAAGTTAGGCTTAAATTTACCCTAACATCGCGTAATTTTTTTCAGTGGGATTGAGTGCTGTTTAGCTGTGTGAAGGTAGCATAATTATTGGCCTTACAAAGCCTGACATTTGTTTGGTCCTCAAAATAACTGGGATCAACCAAATGATATCTAAGGATTTCTTTCATAACACATTGATTCTCATTCCGTCAGTTTTGCAGTAGCACACTCACGAGCAACACAACTATAAATAACCACATACGGTAGATGGATTCCTTTCGTTTATGATTTAGCCCAGTAAAGTCCGCAGCGCCGCCAGGCATTAGTTTTATTCCCGTCCAGCATCACGAGGATACGTCCACCGCAACGTAAACTTCATTTCTCACTATGTTTGGAGTTACAAAACTGTTTTATTTTCGTGCAGCAGTTCTCTGAATTTTCTGATATACGTATGTCGTTCATAAAGATAAAAGATAACAGTAGCGCGTTCGATTCCACAATGTTGAGAAACAAACTGGTTATCTTCCACGTTCGAAAAAAACGAGAGGGGTCCTAATCCACAATAAATATTCTTTATCGAGGAAAAGAAGATAGAATACACATTTTTTTAGAAGCACGATGGTGAGTGGATAAAAAGTTGGAACGTGACAGTCCAAGTCCCTTGGACATTCGAGACAACATATTAATTGTTGCCGTTTTGTGACGATCACGAGTTACAACGGCTCGATCGTTGTAGTTTAAACTAAAAGCGAGCAAATTTCAGGTGGAGTGTCTCAATTTCGGGAAGAAAAGTGTGGAAATATCTATTGGATTTTGCCAGGACATTAATTAACAATATACGATTTGAAAGGACAGATTTTCCCGGCATCTTTGTTGGGGTTTATCCGTTGAAACAAGCAGCGTTCTGTGTTTTTTCGGCGGGCACTGCAAAATTCGAAGGATGCTTTTAGGATATGTTGTCCTGTTTGCTGTGACAGTGAATGATAACCTCCAAGAAACTTGTACCCATCTAATTTTATGGATTCCGAAGAAAGGGAAGCAGCAGACTGGTCGAGAGTGATCTACAATTAGGTGAGCAAATTTCACTGCTCTGTTGTAGAAATAGCGGCAAACGAAATTCAACCATGAAACAAACTTTTCCGTGTTTCTTCGGTATTAGTTCTGTAATTTGGCAGCTGGTGGCAAATTCTCTTAGATGATTGTAGTTAATACAATTCACTGGATTGTAATAGGTTGAAAAATTTGTTGCGTGGTCATCAGCAAACATGAATTTATTTGTGAAGTCATCTCGGAGCTGATTAAAATTAACTTACTACCGATACCGATCGATTCAAACGTTTTTATACCTTGGTTGACAGTTAAGCGTAATTTTATAATAGCTGTACTAATAAACTCACAATATTAAATAAAAAAGCTTACAATGCGTATACCAGTGTTTTGTTATACAGAGATGTTGGCCTTCCTGCAGCGACTCTTGTAATTTATAATTACTCGGGCTGCGCACGTATCGCGCGTCGCCCGGGTCTAAGATTACCGACGGTTCTTCTTTTTCGTCGAGTATCATCCACAAAGTGCACTTCCGGCGTTTCTGCGCAAGCGCTAACTATTTTTAACAGAGTGATGCCTGTTGTCACGTATCGGAAAATGTCGATTCACCTTGTGTCTTTTGAAGTCTGAACAAACAATATGTTAAGAGAAGTGTCTATGCGAATGATTGCAAGTTCAACGGCGAGAAGAAAGCTTTTAACATGAGTAAACTTAACTCCAGATGAACTGCCGTGTTTCCTCGTGTCTGCTTCAGTAGACTGCGAGTAGTCTCTAATTTTGGCGATGGATTGTGGGGCGGGCGAAAGACACGTGCGCGCGCGAAGTTGCGAGGAGACGCGACGCGAGGGGAGCGCCAAAAATGAGACACTACAGACAGGGAGTTTGACCTTTCACGGCCGAGTGATTCGGAAGTATAAATCTCGTATCAACAGCAAGAATGATAGTTGTTGTCACGTATCGGAAAACGTCGATTCACCTTGTGTCTTTGAAGTCTGAACAACTAATATGTTAAGACAAGTGTCTATACGAATGTTTGCAAATTCAAAAGCGAGAAGAAAGCTTTTAACACGACCAAAATTTAACTCCAGATGGACTGCCGTGTTCCCCGTATCCGCTCCATTGAGATGTACATTTTGTTGAATAACTCAAGTACGGGATATCACACACCCCTGAGACTTTGACAGGTAGTTAATTTACTATTTTCCCACAATATCTCAATTTATGGACTTTAATTTTTGAATGATAAGCGATTAGTTTTTACAAATGTACTAGCGGCTTGAAACTGTCCAGAAACGTTCCTTTCTTGTGTTTCAAATGACCCTGGATTGACGTATTTGTAAACAGTTTCACTCTGCTAATTAATTTTCTACTCACATTTCACCGAGACTCCATTCACATTTATGCGAAAAAAATCCTACATCGTTCGATAAGCGTTTCCTTTCTCAAACAATTATCCATCGAAGCGGAAACAAGTGTGCTTAGTTTTTTTTTTTTTTGGAATCAGTACACTATTTTTATCACCTTGCATAATGATAAACCTCTGTGGCCTAAAGGTCATTGTTCCTGCCTGTGACGCAGCTAAACCGGGTTCGATGTCCTATAGTGGTATATATCACGGGCTTTATTTTTTCTGTTTCTCTTTTTCTTGTTCTCTTAGAAATATTTTTTACAAGTGTTATAATTATTGTTCTCAATGGTTGAGCTGTATTTTAGAGGAATATATGTTGATAGGGGTCTAAAGAAATAGACTCCAACACAAGCTAAACACAATGCGTCCGATGTAAGAAAGACAGACTTCCAGTTAGGGATACAATACTGTTTTTTGCAAGCCCGAGTTTAGGCTAATTGTAGCCTCTTGTTTGGCTTCATTTGGTGTTCGTCAACAATAGCCGCATCGTACATGTTTACGAGCCCGCCTTTTAAGCCTAACAAGCCTGCTTTTTAAAAGTTACTATATTGCTTTGTAAGCCTTAAAGATAACCATTTTCAGGCCATATTTGCGCTCCGCCGTGCCGTCCCAGCGAGCCTAAAAAATGTCAGGCTCCAAGCCTAAAAAAGTTAAGGTCCATTTTTCAGGTTAACACGAGGCTTAAAAAGGTTAATGTTAGGCTATGAAGATTTGTCCACTGTTAGGCTGAAAAATCAGGCCAAACTTAGGTTACTGTCAGGTCAGACATTTTCATACGGGTGTAACATCCACTGTAAACAATGTTTAAGCTACAGTAATCGTTGCGAGAGGTAAAACTTGATTCTTCTTCCTGTAGTTTATTGATCTTAATTTATTCATTTACCTATTTTTTAGTTATTTAATTTATTTCCAATGAATTTCTAAATATGGACATTCTCTAAGAATTTTTATATTTCCATCGATTTATTAGTTTGTGTCATTTAAAGTTAGCGTATTGTAGGTCATCTACATCTACATAATTTATTTGCAAAATCCTATAAGGACATCTAGCAAATTCCAGAACAAAAATAGAAACTAATAAATAAATATGTGCAAATAAGGTAATAAATAATTGTGGTATAATAATGATGAAATAAATAACAAACAGTTAATAATTAAATTGATAAAACTAGAACTTAAGCAGAGATATAATTATTTACAGCTGCTTTAAAATTACTCAGTGAGGTCATGTTTATGATATTTGATGGTAAACTGTTCCAGCCATTAGTTGTTGTAGGCCAGAAACTGTATTTATACTCATCACACGATGTTTGTACTAAGAGATGGATAACAAGTTAATTCCGGGATTGTTAGTGGTCCCTCGGTTTGTCTGAGTTCTTAGTTTGTGTAGGTTTTGTAAGGGAGTATGGTACTTACACTGTAGTTGTTTTTAGCAGTCTTTTGTTTGATTTTTAAGCAATTCCCATATTTTTATATTTTGGAATATTCCGGTATGTCTTGACAGAGTGAAACGAGACGGTGAATTTTAAGTGTGGTAAATGAATAAAAGCTGTATTTGTTCTGCACGGCAAAAAAATTCCGAGTTCTACCAACGGGAGTCGACCCTATGACCTCCCAGTTACTAATTTGGATGTTTCACCACTAATCTCACAGTCTCTCTTTCGCTACTAATCTCTGTAGCACCCGAACTAGTGATTGGAGGGTTAAAGGTTCGTCTCCTGTTGGCAGCATTTTGTAGTTGTCTGTCGTCTTTGGTGTATAAGCCTAAAATTACAGCGGTACCGTATTTTCAAACAGTAACGGTAATTTCTTCTGCCAACAAACGAATGTTGTTAGTAATTTACCTTACCGATATCGATAAAGTAAACCGACCTTGCGCTATAAACATTGTTTTGATTGGTGTTCAGGGATGTGACTTTCTCAGGATAAAGGGTGCTGTGTATACCAAGACCGTGAGCAGTCTCTCCCCATTCTCTTCGTGTCGTTCCCCCACCATATGCATATTAATATGAAAGGAGCTCGGTCACGATATTTTGGGTCATTATTCAGAGACAAAAAATGCATTTAAATAATGCGAAACAGTGAAATAACAGTTTGCCAGGTAAGATAAGCACTAAAGAGACGAATAAATATATATAGCGAGGATGGAGAAGATTGAAACGGATTACAAATGACCTTTTTGAAAAATTGAGGCTAAACTTATCAAAATCCAAAGACCGTGACGTACCTCCTTTAACTTTCGTGTTCGCGCGTATGAATTCAGTAACTAAAACCGACTGCTCGCAGTCTAGTAGGCCCAGATGCAAATATCACGTAAAATCGCCTAAATATTTCGAAAAATCTAGAAAAGTTTTTCCAAATATCTCGAAAAAGTTCTAAATATCTGAAATAATATCTAGCTTTATTTTCAGAAATATTACAGTGACAACCTCATAAAGTAGCCTTTCTTCTAAAATGGTAACAAATTTCAGCGGAAACCGGTTGCCTCGCCCACAAGTTAACTAGCCTACACTGAAGTTAACTCGCCTACACATTCGATGTCACTTTTTATGTTTGTAGATAATTTTCCTTAAAAGGAAACAATTTAAATAGCAGCAAAGGGCATGAATAGATGCGTGTCCAAATAAAGGATTAGCTCAAAATATACGCCACTTTCACCAAGGCATGTCCAAATAAATGATTGGCCCAAATATCCGCCAAAACCAACGCGTGTTCAGTTATTTGATCAGCCCTAGATATCCGCCACTTTCACCGACACTGAGACCGCGTATATCTTCCATAAATGCGCCCGAAAAAAAATTACTGTTTGAATTTTCGATAGAGCGGCTTTGATCGCGAAACTGAATTTAGCATGAGGTGCAAAGTTACATGAAGTCGGCCAAGACTTATTTTAGTACCCAAGAAGACCGGGTGCAGTTACAAGCAGAGTTAACGATTATTTACTCGAAGCATTAGCGCTGCCTCTTCGCGGTCTAAAAGGGACACTATTGTTAGGTTTGTTCGTGAGTTAGCTTCAGGTTCAGTTACGTCATCTGGAACTGTAATCACTGCATCTGACCTTTCAGCATTAGCATCCGCCATTTTGTTGAAAAAGCAATATATAGTTACACTACGTACCTCATTCTCTCTTGTACGTACTTACCCAATAAATACTGCTGAATCTGATTACTGCAGGCCTATATGAGGAGATTTATTTGATTTTCTGTCACTGATATCAATGCCCTAATTAGCATTGAACTAATTAGCTTTCTTTCTCAATTTTCCTAGGAAAAGACAGTTTAAAAAATTTTCCTTGACAAAATTCTACATATATTTTTTTTCTAAATATCAAGAGATGTTCCAAATATCTCAAAATCTTCTAAATATCTCAAAAAACAGTATTCGGATATTTGTATAAAGGCCAGCAGTCGTAGTGTATACCCAGATCGACACTTATATCGAGTCGTTACTCCATCTTTACTAGGTCGATGGTCGGTCGACAGCTAGTAAAAATATCACAGATGGATCGGCGGCTAGTCGGCCAACGGTACGTTGATAATTGACCGATGTTCAAGCCGCATACTCCCTCCTAACAAACAACACGAACGGATTTTTCGGTGCTAATAGTGCTGAAAACTGCAAAGAATCATCTCGGATGTGCGGATGTGTACCAACATAGTGCCGCAGTATGCGTTATAGTCAAGAAATTAAAGATTCGTCGTTTGCTCTTTTCTTTTCGCTGACAAAGTCGTAAGCGTCAACTACCAGATTTATAGCATCTTTGTATGCTTGCCTGCTAGCAGAGGGCCTTTTTTGACTCCATCACGAGCGGCTAAGCTGTGAGTTTCGATCTGGAGAGCGAGCCGGTTTGTAACTCGCTGCTTTGCTGCTGGGGACCGAGTCAAAAAAGACCACCTGCTCGGAGGCTACTCTTTGAACACTGTACAGCATCATGAGCTGATCTGGTCCACAATGTTCTGTTGTTCCCAGCCCTGCAAATATGTTATCACTCGCTTTCACGATAAAACGTATTATTCACTAACCGCATTCGATAGAAGTAAACAGTTTTCCCAGACTGTAAACTTCACTCATGTTTTTAGCGCGGGTTTTCAAGGAAATGACAGAAATCAGTTGACTGGCCCCAAGTTGCCTCCGTTATTTGTGTAAACAGACGATAGCTGTTCTTCCAGTCTGCACAAGTTCACGTCCTCTCCGGTCCTACCCTGCGAGCAGAGGCCCTTCGATCTTCCTAGATTAGTCGGCTTATCTAGGAAGATCGAAGGGCATCTCGGCTCGCAGGGTAGTCCTCTCCATAAGTTTTCAGCATTTTACTAAATCAGTTTCATTTGTACTTTGTTAGATACCGTACGTCTCCTATTTCTGCAGCCATGTCACATTTTGAATTTTCTTCGATATCCCGCGTCATGATACTTAATAAAGGCAGGCCTCAATGGCCTTCCAAGCAGACCTTCTTTTGGCAGACTGCGTAACGAGCCACTGAAAATAAGGTCTGCGTAGGAGGCTAATGTTTCAAGTACTTCATGTTGAAACAGAGGTAGAGGGCAACTTAGAAATGGCTTATTAAATGTGTTCATTTTCTGTAATTAGTCTTGTTTCTTTAATTTTTGTATGGCGGAAGAGCCTCTGTTGGAGAGCTTTGCAATAAAGTTTATATGTAGGCCCGAGATATGTATTTGTGTAAGTATGTATTTTGTATAGTAGGGGATGAAGAACCAAATAATGGAATAAGAATATTTATGATGATAAAAGCTTCTCCAACTCATTAATTATTTATGGTTGATTCGTATTCTCCGTGATGAGCTGGAACTAGCGTGCACACGAGGCTTAAACGGGGGAATAATTTGATATGTAAATGCATTCACACGCAAGAACCTCCACTTCGTGCTCGACCCAGGTCAATACCGAGAATAGTATCTTTTGGGTCACGTGGATGAATCTTGATACCCAGTGAAACACCAGATGAAATTCTTAAGGATTTCCATCTGATATGAAACACTGTTTTTAAAATCTCATTAAAAATGCAAGTGTTCAAAGTGAATTCACAACTCTTTCTTAATAACGGAGTCGAGAGCTTCGCATCCTTGTGTAAATCGTAGTCTTTAAACAGGCCTCCTGGATTTATGACAGAAACTTTTGAATACTTTAATAGGTATACTCCTAAAACGGTATACACTATATTAGGAGTTGTAAAAATAAATAAATAAATAAATAATTATGGACAAAGAGAAAATTAGTTACATTGTTGAATCTTAAAATAGGTATCTACACTTTAAAAATTACTGTTTACAAGATTTATCTACACTAAAATTTAATATCATAAAAACCTAATCAGTGATCTTATGGTCCGCATTATACCATCAGTAAAGGGAAAAATATCAGTAGTTACAGGTAATTTATTCCAGGCTACTACTGAACTTGGGTAAAACGAATATTTATAAACTTTACAACTGGACTGAATATGGCGAAAGGGAAATGCATTGGGGGCTCGAGAAGCCCTTGTTAGTGGACATACTTCAGATGGAAAGGAGATACCAACTAAACCTTGTTGGATTTTATAAAACTTTGATAATTGGTATGAAAGTCTACGATGTTCCAGAGTGTCCCAACCAAGCTGTTCTAACATGGAAGTAATATGAATAAAATTTGAGTAGTCTCTAAAAATGAACCTTGCTGCTCTATGCTGAACTAGTTCGATTTGGTAATAATTTGAATAATTTGCCATTCCTTGAAATAGTTTAAGCTCTCATGCTTCGTTGACGGGCGATTGCTTTCTTGACCAAATTCTCTTTTTCGAAGACCGTATCTGACTCGCCAAAATTTGCGTTGCTTCTTCCTTCGTGGTCGGACGCTAATGAATCATGCATGCAAACACGTTGGAAAAGGACAAACATTTAGCCGGAACACACAAAGGGTTTTGCTCTCGGAGCACGCTCCAGGTCATTTTGCATGACCAGTATACACGAGGGAGCATTTTCAGGTTTGCTCAATTTGCTCCTGGGTCTTGCTCCCAAATATTTAACGAGTTTAATATCATGGAGCATTTTGCGGGGTGGAAATTCTGCTCCCGAGGATCAATTATACCCATGAAATTGTTAATACACAGGAAGGAGAGTTACTCCACCGGAAGCGAAACCCTTCGTGTGTATCGGCTTTTACAAATACACCAACGAGAAAACAACACAAGTAAAACAATTAACGACAGCAAGCGGTTCCTTCTTCGTCGTCTCAAGGAGCGTATTGAAAAGAACTACGAGCTTCTTGATTAATCACCTCAGTCACCGACAGCAACAGATGAAGAAGAACCACATGCCAGTGACAACGAGGAGAGCCTTACGATTATGCTTGATTGGTAATGTGAAGCAGGAGAGGACTACCACCACTGGCCTGACTGGCACTGGCAATGCAAATACCCTAAAACTGGGCCTCGTTCAAAATTATAACTACTGCAAAATGGAAATTATCAGTTTACATTATGTTTTCCATAGAAGAAACCAAAAACTTTTCCTTTCCAGTGATAAAAAAGGAACGAGGAAAGTGTAATCCTAGTTCTAGCTACATCATGTACCATGCACTGATTGACCTTGAATGCAAGTGATAGCGTCGCCCGAGAAAATAATTAAAAGTTTTATACTGTACTGTAAACATTTTAGTCTCCTTCGTAGCCGTTATTAGGGTCGTCACGTAACACTCCTCCCCACTAACGGCTGCTCACTCGAGCTCTGCATTCCTTTCCATCTGTTACCGAGAACCAATAAAATGCATGTAATTCTCGGCAGCTGCGCCAATCATATATCTCGTTATATTTGCCGCCAAAAACACAAGACGAGGACTAGGACCAGGTTTCTAGAAAATGGAAGCCTACTCCTTATTGGTCAGTTTGAGGGAAAGGAATACAAAGCTCGAGTGAGCAGCCGTTAGTGGGGAGGAGCGTTGCGTGACGACCCAAATAACGGCTGCGAAGGAGACTATAAAAATTTCGGACGCTTAAAAGTTTCTAGCCTCCTTCGCAGACGTCTTTGGGCTCGTCACGCGTTCCTTCCCCACGAGCGTCTGCTGAACTGAACTACCACTTCCGTTCGCGGCGGTTAGTCATTCATAGTGCGTTTTCCAATTTATGGAAAGTAGGACTTCGACCCCGGGATTATTTTCACGGACGATGCACGTGAATCGGGTGTGGCTTTCCATTTATACGCAGGTCCTTATTGGTTTTCTTCAAAACAAAGGCTAACCGCCGGCGAACGGAAGTGGCAGTTCAGTTCAGCAGACGTTCGTGGGAAGGAACGCGTCACGAGCCCAAAGACGTCTGCGAAGGAGGCTAAAAAGTTTCGGACAGTTTTATTTTCGGACACTTTATTTGTCCGAAATTAAAATCATCCGAAATTTTTTGGCAAGTAATGTATTACTGGCATTCAATCCATTTCCTGGACCATCATTTCCCCTTCTTGGCGCTCTCCAAATGGCAAACACCAGCTAACTAACAATAAAACTTTCTGCAGTCATCTGTCTCTAAAAGGGACACCTTGGGTACCTGCAACAACTGTCCTTCTTTGCAAGTGCTGTTGATTTTTAGCCTCGTTCGCAGACGCCCTTTTGACTCAGCACGCCATCTTTCCTCCAAGATTGCGTGACGAACCAACCTACCCAGCTTGCCTTGCGCGTCATTTTGGCGGGCCAAAATAATGAAAATCGATCAGTTTTGTCTCACGAGAGTAGACTAAACAGATGATTGTTTTCAATACAAAGAAAATGTTTGAAATATGAAATAACCAGTTATTCAATATAAACATCATGGTTAACTTCCGAGGCTTCTTTCTACCGAAAGAGGACAAGGCTAGCAACGAAGGAGTGGACTCTGAGTCTGACGGTGACAGTGATGATGATGATTTCGAAAATCCAGATTATCAGGACATCATACAGATCGCCAGTGGGAAATATCAGTCTTTTAACACATCAAAAACGCGTTACGTCGCAGAGAAACTGCAAGAAATTGACTGCCAGGACGGACGCTTTGTCTTAAAGGGTGAGAAAATTATTCGCGCTCGATTCGATAGCATGTTTTCACATCCGTGGTGGATGGTTGAGGTATTTGAGATCAACACGATCACGCGTTCCAGAACTCAACGGAAAGAAATGATTCCTTCCTACAGCATTCGATGCGACGATGGCATCGATATATCGTTGCTGTCGTTGTTCCTGACACAAGGATGCTGTGTGAATGCACAGCATGCCGCATCGTTTCTGGAATTTATTCAAACTAGAAATTTGATACCAACGTTTGTGCATCTACTGAAGAACCTGCGAGAATTCGCGAGCAGCGGTGAAGTCAACAGTGAAATTGCCAACCAAATTCAAACGAGTTTGTCTTTCTCAGGTAAGTTTTTGTCGTTAGTTTATCCGTAAAACACGCAAGCTAAGTGGAAATTGATTAACAACTGCATGCGACATTGCAGATGGTCAGTTGTCTTGAACTGGCATGTACCAGTTGTGCCTGCTTGGGATGGTGATCTTCTCCCGGCCTGTTTGCGGAATCATGCTCATGTGGGTATGGTTTGAAAGATCTCTTTCCCCTACACATGCTACATGTAAAAGTTGTCCATGAGCATTAAAACTGATGATGTCACAAGCGGTACAAGGGCATGGTTCTGCACAGCCGGTTTTGGCCAGCACAGCTGCCAATGGGTTAATTTACAGCAGACTAAAGACGTTTTCCATTTGTCAGAACTGCATTTCAAGAGCAATAATAATTTTGGAAATAGGGTCAGTGCATCATTTTCAAATCCCTCATGAATGTCTCTTACTGTACCATATTAAGCATTACTTTATTTTATGGAACTAGCCACTTGGCTGGCCTGAGAAACTAGGCCAGTCAATTCAGGGAGGGGCATTAAAAATGAAATTTTATGGTTCCAGAAACTATCAATACCTTTCCCATGGTAGCTCACTGGAAATTGTAAAGAAAGAGAGGTCTCAAAAAGAAGTATCAAGTGAAGTGAAATTGAAATTTCTAGAAAGGTGTGAAGGGGATTGTTGAATTCTTAAAGAGAAACCTTCCCTGGAAGGGGTGGTATGGCCATCTGCAGGTTTGCAAGTGTTGTCTGTTTACTGCTTTTTTATTGCCTGGATAATGTTTTTGACACAAATGTAAGCGCAAATCTACTGGTACTTGTATACAGATGTTCAAGTTCAAGTTCAAGTTTGTTAAAATTAACAATATAATACAAAACAGCGCTAACCCGCAAATAGCTAAGGCTAATCTAGGCAGGTAGCAAGTAGGACTGTTTAAAGAGTAAGTGTAACAAGAGGCAACAATTAGCCTAAACCCGGGCTTGCAAAAAACAGTATTGTATCCCTAACTTAGTGCTAAACAAAAGAATAGAGGGAAGTCTGTCTTTCTTACATCGGACGCATTGTGTTTAGCTTGTGTTGGAGTCTATTTCTTTAGACCCCTATCAACATATATTCCTCTAAAATACAGCTCAACCATTGAGCACAATAATTATAACACTTGTAAAAAATATTTCTAAAAGAACAAGAAAAAGAGAAACAGAAAAAATAAAGCCGTGATATATACCACTAAAAGACATCGAACCCGGGTTAGCTGCGTCACAGGCAGGAACAATGACCTTTAGGCCACAGAGGTTTATCGTTATGCAAGATGATAAAAAAGTGTATTGATTCCAAAAAAACACTAAGCACACTTGTTTTCGCTTCGATGGATAATTGTTTGAGAAAGGAAACGCTTATCGAACGATGTTGGATTTTTTCGCATAAATGTGAATGGAGTCTCGGTGAAATGTGAGTAGAAAATTAATAAGCAGAGTGAAACTGTTTACAAATACGTCAATCCAGGGTCATTTGAAACACAAGAAAGGAACGTTTCTGGACAGTTTCAAGGGACGCTAGTACATTTGTAAAATATAATCGCTTATCATTCAAAAATTAAAGTCCAGGAATTGAGATATTGTGGCAAAATAGTAAATAAACTACCTGTCAAAGTCTTATGGGTGTGTGATATCCCGTACTTGAGTTATTCAACAAAATGTACATCTCAATGGAGCGGATACGGGAACACGGCAGTCCATCTGGAGTTAAATTTTGGTCATGTTAAAAGCTTTCTTCTCGCTGTTGAACTTGCAAACATTCGTATAGACACTTGTCTTAACATATTAGTTGTTCAGACTTCAAAGACACAAGGTGAATCGACGTTTTCCGATACGTGACAACAGGCATCATTCTTGCTGTTGATATGAGATTTACACTCGAATCACTCGGCCGTGAAAGGTCAAACTCCCTTTGTCTGTAGTCTCTAATTTTTGGCGCTCCCATCGCGTCGCGTCTCCTCGCAACTTCGCGCGCGCACGTGCCCCCACAATCCGTCGCCAAAAGAGACTACTCGCTGTCTACTGAAGCAGACACGGGGAAACACGGCAGTCCATCTGCCGTTAAGTTTACTCATGTTAAAAACTTTCTTCTCGCCGTTGAACTTCCAAACATTCGCATAGACACTTCTCTTAACATATTGTTTGTTCAGACTTCAAAAGCCACAAGATGAATCGACATTTTCCCATATGTGACAACACACATCACTGTTGTTAAAAATAGTTAGCGCTTGCGCAGAAACGCCGGAAGTGCCATTTGTGGATGATACTCGACGACGAAAAAGAAGAACCGTCGGTAGTTTATGACCCGGGGCCGCGCGAGACGCGCGCAGCCCGGGTAATAATTGTTTATATGGGATAACTGAAGAGATAAAATAAATATACATGCACGTTGAATAAATAATAAAAAAAATAAATAAATAAGTAAATAGATAAATAAGACAGCAATTGCAGTTAGATAAAGCTACTTTGAGTAATTATTTTGAAATTTTCTGATTAGGAAAGGTGTGCCAACATAATCATCCTCCTCCATTAAAACTTGTTTGGTGTTTATTCTTGTATCCCACAACATTCAGGGCTTAACAAGCAACAAAGGAGCTTCAAGAGCGTTGTTCCTTCAAGTGAATTTGCTAAGTCGACTACACAAACACATGCATCTCCCTCGCAGAAAGTAACTACACACAAAAAATATATCATGTGACCAAAATGGCAGGAATACAGAAAAATCAGAGAACCCAGCCACAACAACAAAGGACCTATGTTAAATGTGAAATTTTCTCTCCTGCTTATATATGATTGACCATTCATTCACAAAAACACATTACAATACATGTACAATTTACATGCTTATTTCCTTATATTCAGCTGCATCTTACTGAGAACATTCCATGCATTAATTCAACCCACATCTTTTTACATCTTCTGTAAACTTAATAGGACCAAGTAATATTCGTTGTGGAAAAAAAAAATAAATAAAAGAAAGATAATAAATCAGCATACCTTTTGGGCTTCATTTCCGGTGCTCAATTAGATCCAAGATATCCTTCCAGAGAATAGAGCCTCTTCAGGAAGTAAGCGTGGGCTTCTTTCCTGAAACAGCCTCTGGTAATCAAGCCTACATACCTTTTTAAGGAAAGTTTTCTTTAAAATGACAGCAAACAGAGAAAAAAATCACTTTCTACTTTTTGTGAATGAATTGCATATCATATTTGAAGAAAACAGGGAAAATGTAAAATCAAAATACATGTAAGCCCCTCAATACATAGTACATGTATTTTTGCTCAGTTATCCAGGAAATATTTATTTTCAATACATGACATTAACAATGGGGGTTTCAACAAAATTTGAAGTAGGTGTATGATTGTAGTAGAGTAGCTGGCTGTGATAATTTGGGGTCGTAAGGCTGGGGGGATTTGGGACCATGCTCTCCCAGAAAAGTTTGAAATCCCCGATTGGGAAGCATGGAAATGCAATTTCCAGCATTCTGGGGGCCAAATTGAGTACAAGAGATAAGGTAGTTTTCTTACAATAACAATATTTAAATTGTTTATGTGACTGATGAGCTAAAAGTTATCGATTGCATTTTCCTGTAATTTTAAAGTGCCTATGACCCCCAAAATCTTTTTTCGCTCAATTAAATCTTTGTATATACCTGAGAGACATACTGCAAAAATTGTTGCTTTTGGTTAAATCCGCGATTTTTTATGATTTTGTAAAGAGCAGGAAAATTGCCCTTTTTGAAAACACGACCGAGCGGCAGAATCATTGAAAAGGGTCTGGAATATTGTAATTTGTGATGTCATTCCAGGCCTTTGATCGCTTTCTTGTTCGGAACTGTTATTGCTTTGGAATGCCAGTTAAATGCGTTGTTTTCGGTTGTAGCAACAGGCCAAACAAGGTTTAGGGTATATCTTTGCACCCAGTATCTTTTGAAGGGGCTGTTGACCTGCACAAATGCAAGAGAAGAACAAATTGGGTCGAGTTTGTCAAAATCAAAGCGTGTTTATTGGGGAGCCCATTAAGTACTCGGCAGTACAGTGTTTGAATATGTTTCTTTCACGTCTTTCACTCACTTTGTATTTATAAAATTTTGCTGGTTTTCAAGAGTGCATTTCTCTAAAATATCTCTCTGTGTCTCGTTTTACTCAGAAGAGGAAAGACACGCTGGTCTGTTTGTGTCCGCTTGCGAGTCGAGCCCGAGCAAAAACGTCGAAGAGAATACAAGGAATTAGCATATCCATCTACCACCTTTAGTCGCTTTTCCTATTTCATTTCAAGTTCTTCCAACATTTTTCTTTCTGCTTCATTGTGAGCCATCCATTCCTCGTCTGCTATCGCCTCATTGGCATAGACATCTCCTGGTTCCTCGTCATCTGAGGTTTCTTGTTAGCTAGCATTTGATGAACCCCCGACTTCTAAGTTGCACTTGACATCCGTTTCTGTGGCCTCGGAATCCGAGCAATAGTCAAAGCCAGCATCGCTGGATAACATTATGAACATATTTAATAATCCCATTTTTTTTAGTCAAACAAAAGTTCTTTCGCCAATATACTAAACCCTGAAAACGCTTGATCCCATACAGTATAAACCAAAGCGATGCAAGCAATCTCCTGGAATGATATCACTAGTCCCATTCTCCCATTTGCTCAGTCGTGCATTAAATGGTGCCCACTTTAGAAATTCATAAAAAATTGGGTTATAACCGAATTCAAAAATTTTTGTGGCATTTTTCTCAGTTCCATAAAAAAATTAATGAGTAAAAAAAAAGATTTTTGGGGTTATTTAGCACTTTAAAGATGAAACAAGCATGCAAACTTGCAAAATTACAGCTTTATGCTGATCC
>JAEMWC010000234.1:940000-1012500 GCA_016490735.1 Pachyseris speciosa | reverse complement strand
GTAGTTATTTGACTAAATCAATTAAGTTGTTGTTGTTGTTGTTGTTAGTTACGCTTTCTAGGGTTCTGTTAACTTTTGAGCATGTTGATAAAGTCCTGAAGTGAGGTTATTCCCGGCTGTAAAGGATCAAGAGCACGGACTGCTAGGTGGAGGCCGTGCGTTCGAATCCCACGCTGTAAGACGGACCTTGTCTTACTTCAGATGACCGCGTCATTGGGTGGTGATGTTAAAACCGTTGGCTTCGTGTCCTTCACCACCTCGTATATTTTGATTGGGGACTGGAAAGACGCTACTAACTATTTGAACAGATTAGGAGATGAGGGGTACACTATTAATCTCTTTTAATGGGTGTGTGTGTGTGTGTGGGGGGGGGGGGGGGAGGGGAGGGTGTGTTGTTTAGGTCCCACAGGGCGCAAACCTGTTTCGAAAGTGACAAATCCCGATGAAGAAAAAACACCCCCATGCAGAAAAAACGCTGAATCTAACAGTAACTGCACTCGATTCGTCCTTGAAATGATTATTCACCAACAGAACGGCGACAGGAAACAATAAAGCAGTTTGATAGCTATATAGGTTTAACGAACAGATGCAAACGCGCGAGGAGATTGTTTGGTTCTGAGAACATGTTACGCGTCGATCGATATTTGTCTTTGACGTTAGTCTGACGTGTTCAGGCAATTCGATTAGATAATCGAACAATCTCTGTTCCATATCATGGAGTGTTCTCTGTTCTGGAGCCCCGTTTCTCGGAAGTCCGAAATCAAAATCTCAAGAAAAGTAGGGTGTGTTCTGACCTCTAATGAAGTCCATTTTGTTTCTTTAGCTGATAACGTTACCACATAATTTTCAAAACTTTGAAACTCCTATTTGGAATGGAAAACAAAACAGCTTAACGGGCCCGGTAATTACCGGGATCTTCGAGAAACGAGCCCCTGATCTTTCAAACTTTTCAATGTCAAACGGAAATCACTGTGAACTGAAAGACGTGAAACCCACTTATAATAATAAGGATACTTCACAAATTAATGTGATCAAGTAAGCTGAAGCCACTCAAAAGGCACTAAGGCCACAAGGTAGCGGGCATTACCCCTTAAATCTACCAAAGCAAAGATTGAGCCCAAGCATTAGCAGCCATGGACAGCTGTTTCGGCCTTGTTAGGCCTCATCAGCATGGCATAGCTAATGCTCAGGCTCAAGTACCCACATATCAATAAAACAAGCAATGAAAACGTAAAGCTTGTGGATGTGGCTGGAATGACAAGGATACTTCACAAATTAATGTGATCAAGTAAGCTGAAGCCACTCAAAAGGCACTAAGGCCACAAGGTAGCGGGCTTCAGCTTAGCTTGATCACATTAATTTGTGAAGTATATCCTTGTCACTCCAGCCACCATCCACACACAAGCTTTTACGTTTTCACTTGCTTTACTATTGCCTATAATAATAACAAGAACGATATTTACCCAGGAAGCTCCACTCACCGAAGTGGTTTTCAGGGAGGTGCTGCATCCAGATCGAATTGGAATTTTGAAATGTTGATTTTTTTGTCCGTGTGTGGTGTAGCCAGCGTACCGTTTCTCACACTGAGTGTCTCATAATCAAATAATACTAGTTTTCTTAACGCACGGGTCCCACTCAATAATATTACATTCTTGAAGTTTTACGAAAATTGAAATTGAGCTCTCCGGAAAAAAAATAACGCCGACTGGTTAGCTCAGCTGATAAAAGCTGCAAACTGTTCATCAGCGGGTTGTGCATTCAGATTCCGAAATCTCGGTTGGAAAAACCGGTCTCGGCAATCAGGCCAGCCCGCCCTCTCATATGAACACGTAGAAATTTTTACAATGCATTTAGTGGTAAGGCGAGATCTCGGGAACCGGGCTCATAGGAAGAGGCCCTTAGGGCCTCTTCCTTTGAGCCCGGTTGACCGGGCTAGCCCGGTTCCCGAGATCTCGCCTTACCACTAAATGCATTGTAAAAATTTCTACGTGTTCATATGAGAGGGTGGGTTGGCCCGTTTGCCGAGATTTCGGTTTTTCCAACCGGGATCTCGGTAACCGGGCTGGAATTTTTTTCCATATGAACACTCCAGCCCGGTTACCGGGATGAAAATGATGAAATGCATTTTCGTCAGTAGAACGGACAGTATTTGCTTTTGACTTCTTTTTTCTTCTATTTATAGTTCGGAATAATTCCTTTTGATAGTTAAAGTAAAGATAAAGGATTTTGAGGTTTCTAAAACCGGTAAAAGCGAAAAATTCTCACCAGACGTGTTCGTTAAATTTCATGCGTGAATGGCCCCGTCACCACTTTTTATCAAGGTAACCGGGCTGTAATTTCCCATGTGAACAGATAATAAAATTCATCCCGCTAACCGAGCCAGCCCGGTCAACCGGGCTCATATGAAGAGGCCCAGCTCTGAGGTTTTTTTCTCTCCTCAATGAACATTTTGGAAAGCGCGGAAAGTGCGCCCGGGTCATGGCCTGACCGCGTTTTGTCCACACCCCTCCAAAGAGAGATCTATGAATGGGGTGGGGACAAGACGTGGCCTAGGCCATGGTGTAGGCCATGGCCTACCATTAGCCCACCTTATGGCCTACCGGTGGTCGATTTTTTAAAACTTGGTTCAGCATTGCTGGAAACCTGTATAAGCAACGTTCTCAATCGATCTGTCATACCCACGACTCTCTTCTGTTCTCTATTTTCAACTATTAGCCTCACACGCGCAAAAATACGGCTGTTTTTGCAGGTCTAATTAAATGCTTTCCAAAATTCCATCACTCATGATCAACCGAGTTGGCATTCAGCACTGAGATGTAAATCTTGAAACATTACAACCAATCACTGCTCGCCGTTCCACGGAATGCACGTGCATCTGAATCTGTTGATTCTGTCCTAAATTATATTTTCCTGTCACACTTTGCAAAATGTTCATTGAGGAGAGAATTAAACCTCAGAGCTGAACACTTTCCTTTTTTTCAAACCCTCTATGTGCTCTGACAACCAGACGTAACGCAGCGTAACGCAAATTGACAATGAATGAATGATATTAAGCCGGTTTACATTGTTAACGGTAAAACATGAAGCCCTTCTTTATAAAAATAATAAAAGGCTATGGGCAGATGTATTACATGCTACATGATTTCACACTGGTTTGGATGTAATTACGTATTTTACATACCTCGCTTCCGCAGACAGTACACGCAAGTGATTAAGAAACTGGGACCCAGTTCGCTGGCTTATTTGCACGGAATGAGCGTTGAGAGAGGGACCTTCGCGGGAGCTCCTTTACAACAGTTGCTCTTCCTTACGACAGTTGTCCAAAAGTAGGGTTTATTAATTCTGGTTTTCCTGACTCCAATATACCACGAGTATGCTTAGAAACTTTGAGCAAAACGCCGCCAAGAGAACAGAAGAGAGTCGCAAGTATGACAGATTGATGGAGAACGTTGTTCACACAGGTTTCCAGCTATGCTGAACCGAGTTTTAAAAAATCGACACCGGTAGTGTTAGTAGTGGTGAGAATTTTTCGCTTTTACCGGTTTTTAGAAACCTCAAAATCCTTTACCTTTACTTTAACTATCAAAAGAAATTATTCCAAACTATAAATGGAAGAAAAAGGAAGTCAAAATCAAATACTGTCCGTTCTACTGACGAGAATGCATTGCATCATTTTCATCCCGGTAACCGGGCTGGAGTGTTCATATGGTAAAAATTTCAGCCCCGTTACCGGAGAATCTAGGTTGAAAAAACCAGATCTCGGCAACCGGGCCAGCCCACCCTCTCATATGAACACGTACAAATTTTTACAATGCATTTAGTGGTAAGGCGAGATGGCGAGAGCTCGGGAACCGGGCTCATATGAAGAGACCCTAACTGGTCATCGTTTTCCTTTTCAGAAACGCAATTTCGATAAATACCGCGAACATATTAATGCTGTCGAATTGTTAGTGTTTATAATTTCACCTACCTGTGTAATATAAGGGAGCTATCGCTAACCCTAATCCTGTTCCAGCCGAGAACGCTGTCACAGACACTTCATGATAAAACGAGGTTAGCGCCAAGACTGTCGTTTCACCAACTCCTAGAGCAAGCGAAGCTAATACTATGCCAATTAATTTCCAATGATTTGATTGGCAAATACTAGCACGAGATAACTACCAAGGAACGCGATTCCAACTGCACTGATGCGAACCGAGTACGGAATGATTTGCATGAAATAATGTGCAATCAAAGAAACTAGAAAATCAGGCAAAATATCGGCGACATAAACTATGGAGGTTTGTATAAACGTTCCCGCCAAGATGTCTTGTGCACCAGCAATGACCAGCGTGTACATGGTGAAGGAAAAAAAATCCAAAGAATAAAAACGCAGTGACTGTAGGCAGGTTTTCGCCCCGTTCCATTTGACCGTGCGAGCCGTCGATAGCCCCGGATTCTTTCATGTTCGACTGTACTGTACAGTCTTTGCTACTTCTGTGACTCAATCAGCACAAAAGAGAAACATTCATAGAACTGTTTTCCAGTCATCGAATGCTCAGTCGAATCTGTGATGAAGCCATTAGTTTAGTCGTTCTCAAAGAACCTCCACCGTCGCATCGCTGAATGGATTAGGGTGCATCTCCGTCGCAACTGAAAATGTTTTAGCCATTTGGCAAGAGATTTTAAAGAAATGACCAGACAGTTGCTGCCTCTCTCCTGCACTTTGTCGGTCGGCGAGTTTCAGAACAGCGAAGAGAAATTCCACAAGCGTGTTGGTATCCGAGATTCGAAAATATTCCGTGAGTCCAAAATTCGAGCTCAGCTGCAAGGTGGATTCTTTAAATCAGTCACACGGAGCATGCTAATTTGCTCGTCTATAGTTGCTTTGTGTCAAGTCGGCAAAAAGGGGGCGACGAAGTGAGAAGGACCAACAATTGGGATAAATTTCTGACCTTAAATTAACATTGAACAGCGACAAAAGATAAAATTACTGCTCTACCAATAGTAAGAAAATCCATTAATCTTTAGAGCCGTTATTATGTTATGACTGAGGTAAACCTTTACCCCTAATATTATTTTTTTGTTGTTGCATGTCACGGCTCTATGTTTCATTTGAATGATTTTTTACAATGAAATTTGTATTCGTCTCATCAATTTATGGAAATTTGAATGAGAAAGGAAAAGATAAAATAAGACCTAATTCCTTGCCAATGTAGGATGGCATTATTCCCGTTTTGTTGCGGTCTGCAACAAACCGTCTGTTAGCAAACTTCAGAAACTTCAAAATCAATTATCGTGCGTTGCGTATTCTCTCCAACGCAAACTCCATTTTCTGTACATAAAACCATACACAACCACAATTCCTCGATTCGCTCCGACGAAGGGCTAACGCTCGAAACGTCAGCTAATTGAATCCCTGTACGGTGGTCAATTTACACTATCAATTCCGTTGATACTAGAAACCAAACTTTCCTATGACACTTACGCCCATCTACTTAAATCGAAAAACTTAATTGGGGGAAACTTGATATTCAAAGGCAGTTACGGAAAGCTGCAATTATGAATAAGTCGATTCACGGTTTAGCGCCTACCTAGCTGCATTCTGCAACCGTTGCAATGTCTCTAGTGTAATACTCTTTTTACACCAGTGCAGGCAAACGTGCTCTATTCGTCTTCCCCGCACAAATTTTATGAAAGCAGTTTTAGTTATTTATGGGGAAGTTCCTTGGAATAGCATTTCCGTTGAGCTGCTCCAAGCAAACTCTCTCCGAGCCTTTAGGCCTGGCCGCAAGCAATTCTTTAAATGTTTACACGGCACTTATTTAAAGCAGGTTTTTAGTATTTCTAGTAGTTCCAAGTATATCGTGATTAGTTTTAGCATTATGGTTTCTTATAATAATGGGGCAAAGCATCGGTATACACCTTATTCCAAAATGGCGGCCGTTCGGAAAGATCTGGGGAGAGCAGCGCGGAAACGAGGCATCGAGGGCCAAGTCAAAGTCAAGCATGTAAACAGCAATGGCGTTCGTAGTATCTATCAGGAGAATTGAAGACATACCTGGCAGTTCGTTGAACGCTTGGGATCCTAATCAGTTGAAAAATACTTAACTAAAATTTTGGTTCAAGCGTCGTGGTGATTCTTGTAAAGGTTTACGTAATTACCAAAGCGCAATTTTGTAAGCGGTAAGTGATATAGTGATTTTACTATCGGAAACACCGACCTTGCTTAAGCTGCTGAGGTCAGTTAAGTATCTCATTTGCTTCGTTCTTTTACTGCGTGAAATGAGTATTATTTGAATCCAAAGACCGACTATCTTCTGGTCGACCTGGACGAAAATCTCATCTATACCCGGGACATAACGACTGAGCCGGTAAAGAGCTTTTCAGGCTGAGATTAAGATACATGTATACATACATACATACATAACTCATTTAGCGCTAACCATGCTTCGAGCAACTGGGCCCACGGAAGCTGACTACAACACTACAAACATGTAGAAAAAAAATATTTACCCGGGAATAACTTTAACTTTTTAAATTTTATTTGCTTGGAACGCTAAAAAGGAGATTTAAAAATTAAGGTTTTCGGAAATGTAGTTCAGAAAATCAGAAATAATCGTTCAAAATAGTCAGCAAACTGAAAATAAACGGTCATTGCCTGTACGCGAGTTATGTGCTTATGCTTACAAACACACCACATTTGACTGACAACACTAAACAGAGTAAATGCACTACACTGTCCCATATGTGGAAGTATTTTGTCTCGTTGTTCACACACTCCACGTGGATTTGAAGGAAGACAATTTGTTGTGTTTGCACAACTTCCTCAGAGGTCATTTGACCTTTTGTTCCAATAAAAAGTGCCCCGTGGAAAGTTGACGCACCCCCAGGTGAGATCCGTTCCAATATGCCCCTTCAGATTGGTATGCCGGTTTTTATACGAGCTGAAAAGATCACTGTTTAAACGAAGACTCTTAGGCATTTGACAGCAGAGCTCGCTACAGTCAATTATGACCCTGGTAGAAGGAGATTTATCCTTAAAATCAGCAGGCATGTGGTCATTGATCTTTGCCCTTGAGGGCAATACTGAAATGGTGCTAACCTTTAGAAACATAAAATTAATCCAGGCTTAATTGCCTTAGTCTTCCTTGTTCAGGGGCATTTTCATCATTTCTCTAATTCATATTTGCTACATCATGACAAGGTGAATGCCAATAATTATGTTTTCACCTTCTTTTACTAGATTTAAATACTGAATTATATTCTTGAAAATGTCTCTATTGGGAAATCCAGAATAAAAAGCTAAATCTTTAACTGACTTTATGCATCTGTTGACGCTAAATACTTTCGATTGTAAATCTTGGAAATATCCCCCTCGAGTTGTCGGAGTTTTTCAGTAAGTTTGGCTTTCTCACAGTCCAGATCACGGATAGCTTTCTCACAGTCGTTTGATAGCTCCCTAGAATCTCTATCAGGAGAAATATCTGAATCACGATGTCTTGGTTGATGACAGTAGGTCAGGAGATTCCTGGTTTTCCCGGGAATCTATGTCAAATGACACACTTGGAATTGTGCTGCCGGCGCCTATCGTAGCCGTTGCTGAGGTTTTCGTCAGTCTTTTTCGTTTGATCAGACTACTATGCTTTGGTGCTTTTCGTTTTACGAGCGAACACTTCTTTCACGGAAAAACGGATGGTACAGCAGTTTTTTTCAACGTTTCTCGCGACCAGCAAACGAACAAGTATAACCGAAGACTTGAAGTGGCGCAAACATACCCTTGATCGAGTGTATTGTCACTTAAAGTTAATCCAAGATCCATTCGTATGGCAACAATCCATTCGGCTTGAACACACTACACGTCGGTCTTCTGGAAACCTCAGGTAAGAGATTTTTACACCATTTTACTCGTAAATTTTTTTAGGACAGAATGGGCCGGAATAGAGCAATTTTGAAGCATGATCGCTCACGATTACCATATGTAAACAGCACAAGATTTTCACGCCGGCCCTCGATGCCTCGTTTCCGTGCTGCTCTCCCCAGATCATTCCGAGCGGCCGCCATTTTGGAATAAGGTGTATTGTCGTAAATGTTATGGTGAATTAGTTTTTACTTGCCTGTGTAAAAGATATTTTTGTCCGAAAAACTTCAAGGCAAAGTTGCTTATTTTTGGTGTTGTCAAAGGGCATTCACCTTCAAAACCAACATTTTTGGTTTTGCAACAAAATAAATGGTCATATTTGATGACAATTGGGAGTTTTGGTCAGTTTATGGAGTTATTAAGCCTACATAACTGAGCATTTGGCAATAAGAATAGTTCATTTCAACCATAGCAACGGATTTGGGAACGTTGTAGATTTTCAAAGTACTAACGATGTTTTTGACTTACTGAGTACGTCAATAAGGCAGTGAAAAATGTTGGCCCCAATTATCGCTTTTTTAGGCCTTAGTCAGTAAGATCTGCTTTACGTGCATAGTCAGTATAAAGCGCTTCAACAAGTTTTGATTAGGAAGCACTAACATTAAGACAACCTGTTAGTTTTTTGCAATTGGGCAATCCCCAGTTTTGCAGAACCTTTGCGCAGTAACAGTTTTTTCGTGTTGACTAGGTGGCTGATTGGTTGACAGGATCAAACTCAGTAAACTAGAGAACGATTTCCCTTTTTTCTCATTTTCCACGCCCTTACGGTCTTGGTTGCGTTTTTTTCAATATCCCATTTTCTATGCTGCTCACATTACACATATTTATCGTCTACCTTCCACGGGCTGAGCACGCACGCACGGACAGACTGACGAATGAAGAAATGAACGAACGAACGAATGAATGAATAACTTTGTTTAGGTCGACTTATCATGGTATTAAAACTAGAAATTATGATAGTAATTCTACGTTGGCAGCAAACTTCGACTCCACTTCTTGAAATCTGTTCCACATTTACCTGCTCACTTGTTTAGCGCGACGCGGATAAAGCTTTTGATTACACTTGCACTCACTGGTCTGGAATTTTCGCCTTTGTGACCCAAAGGAATTCTGGGACGTTCTTGGATAACGTACGCATAGGAGTCCGCCAATTTCCATTTCAGATATTTTTTAGAACCGTGTCGAGCCACCCGGTCCTGCTAACAAAATGTTACACCCATTGCGTTATTTACAAGTCAAAACTCGCCAAAATTGCCATGCGAGGTCTCAGAATCCATTCACAGAACGGCTAGGAACACAACTTCACTTCGCGAATCGGCATAACTAGCCTCCTTCGCAGCCGTTGTTTGTATCGGTCCTATTCTCCCTCCCGCCAATGCCAGGTTTGCTGAACCGAGCCGCACATTCCATTCCCATTGTGTCTGAGTATCCAATCAGGAGGGAGAATAGAACTGACACAAACAACGGCCGCAAAGGAGGCTACGGGAACTTAGCTACCGAAATTTAATAGCCACGATGTGATTGGTCAGTTCCTGGAATGGAATGTTCGGCTCAGTTCAGCAGACATTGGCGGGGAGGGAGAATAGGACCGACACAAACAACGGCTGCGAAGGAGGCTACGCCATAACTCGATCGAACAATTCCGGCGGCCCACTTCATGTGAAATTGCTTCTCATATCACCTCTGTTTTCTTTCAGAGGATTGCCTCTACCCACCAACCCAGCTTTATGATGCCAGGCAGGGGGCTTCTGAGGTGAAAAATGCCGCTCGAAAAACAGATTTATAAATCAAATGCCTACCAAACTGTTAGCTGCAGTTGATCGCTTAAAGCAAGCGACAGCTGGCGTGACAAGCGTGACATTAAAAATAGAGCCTTCGGTGTTGTAGACCAGCGAAATCGCCCGTAGTAAACCCTTGTATGGAATAGCGAGGTCGTCTTGACCTCCTACCCTCAGGAAATTGCAAAAAAAAAAAAAAAAAAAAAAAAGACGTGCAAAAAGTCAAGTCGGCATTGAAGGGGTTTTAAGTTCTATTTGCAGAAGATTGTCATCGTGTTATCTTACGTATAGTATTTGAAAGCTTTTTAGAATCATTGTTACTAAAGTATCTCTGATCTGGAAAATGCATGGATACCCTAAATTTTCAGCATCCTTTAATAAAGTGATCTGTAGTCGTTTTAAATTTAAACATTTAGCATGCAATTGCTTGTTTGTGTCCTCCAAAGTTCCAGTCATTTTCCATCCTTCAATATTCATGTATCAACCGCTCTTGACACCCGTTTCAAATGGCTTGGCTAATCCGTTTGTCAACCGTTGACTAGCTGTGCGTTTTGCCGATCGGACGGATATCCGTTAGTGTACGTTTTCGCGTGAGAGACAATTACTAGGGCACAGCCGCTGATTCGATGAAGCCAATCCATCGATTTAAAAAGAGCAAAAACTTGAAACACAAGGCTTTTTCCAAAGGCTGTAGACAGCACGACCTTCACATCCTTTTCACTGAGAAGGGCTTGATCTTTCTTTCTTGAAGACAAAGCTGAAATAGCTTTAGTCAGAAAAGCATCACTTTCTGCGTTCACTGAAACTCGGTTCAACTTCACTTGTTTGAGATGTCTCGTGTTCCAACCTCGTTTCCAGGGTTCTCTCCTTCCCGTACCCTGGAGCGAGAGAGAGAGAGAGAGAGAGGACGGACTCTCGCTCCAGCGGACGGGAAGGAGAGAACCCTGCGAACGAGGTCCGCACCGCAGGCTATCAAATTAGCCAATCAGTATTTTACGTTCAGAATCTGCACGTAGATACTCAAATCATACAGAGACCGCTGCAGGCTCTTCTTTCCCTCGCTCGCCCCAATCCCTTAGCATTTGACCGAGCGCCAACCTCTCTGAATTGTCCAAATGAAGAGCCTGTATGCAGGCTAGCTCTTCGGTATCCGAGACGCCTCAATTATTTACATCAAATCCTATTGTTTATTATTCGCTTAAAAAAGTGAAGTTAACAACGGACCGGATGGCGATTTTGTTGATAGTAATAACATAACAATACAAAGTATACAAAGTGCGTGGAAATTAAACTTCCTTTCAAATCGCACGGTTTCTCGACTTTTTGCACTGATGCACCGTAATGTTTCTGACCTAAGGAACTTGAAACCGGCAAGGATTACTGAAATAATTAACACCCGCAGAAACTCATTTACAGCCGTCTTAAACTCAACAAACTCTGTGGAAACTGACCTTTTATGATGTTGTTTACTCAATACATTGACAACAAAGCTATTTATGACGATTATTTGCGCTGGAAATACTTTTGAAGAAGCTCCCTTTCCCAGCTATAAAAACTTGACGGAATCACTGAACATAAATTCAGCAAGTCGTTTGCGACAATTGCGCGAATTAAAATTGAATTATTGACGGTGTTATAATTGTATTTTATCCATAGGTAATGAAATTATTTTGCTTAAACAGCTTTCTTCTTTTTTTTCAAAAATTATGATATTCGACGCGTGTCGTTCTGCTTTGAAAGCGCATGATTACACGGAACAGAAACACAGTTTACACCGAACACCTAATCTGTAGCACTTTTTTTTACGTCTAAGTCATTTGGCAACTCACAGAGCTTGTTATAAGGCGTCTTGCCTCTTCAAGCTGGGACGTGCTGGGAAAGAACACGCTAAAAGCGTTGGGGGAGATTCGCAGTGCGTGTTTTTATTGAAACGACATTTTGTTTGCATCCAATTTGCAACACAGTAGGTACGAAAATTACGAAAATCGTTCGGACAAATAACAGAGCTCTAACAACTGTCTCAGAAACAAAGGAAGAAGTTCCTTTGGCGTGAAATATAACAAAATGTTTAATGTGTTTCGCTCCCTAAATGAACATCTTGTTGCAGCTGGGGAAGTAAAATTTTCCGTCATTCAACCAGTACATGCATGAATTGCGCGAGCGAATGAATTAATTAAGTTCCAGATAAGCGGAAGAAAAAACATTGAAGACTAATAGCAATTTAATTATAGTTCTCACTTTATCAGCCGAGAGCTGACTTTTTGAAATATCTGTCACAATAATTCCGCCAATTCCATCCCTTGTTTTAAAAGTCTATTTTATTTTATTCAGGACACAAAACGACAAAAAGAAGTGAAATGAAAGGGTGAACACACAAGAATCTTCTAGAAGAAAACACATTTAGATATCTTTTATACACAAGAAAAATTATAAAAAGGCCAAGTATTCAGTGTTCAGGTTGTAGATTTAAATTCTCCTTCTTTCTATTCTTGTAAAAGGTTAATGGTTCACGAATAAAAAACCACAGCTGTTCATTAAAGCGAAAGTTCCCGCGAACGCCGGGGATGCGCTGTGCAACGACATTACCTCTCACTGTCTGTTAATTCAAAATTGTCGTCTATTTGCCGTTTTGAACTGAAATCCAATTTATTTGCTCATAGCGCACAAGTCAAGGGTTCTAGATCCGTTTCGTTAATATTTCTTAAGCCTTTCCTCAAGGGTTTTTAATTGATTAGCAAGTCGTTATTTCTGTGAAATGCGGCTATTCGCTAGTTATTATATTTCTTTCCATAGCGAATGTCAATTTAAAAGCGAATTAAAAATAGCGCGAAGTGGGAATTAAAATTGCCTGAGCGGTCAATTTTCGTTGCGCTTCTCTCTTAACTGATATATTTCCTTCGAGGGACTAAAAAAATGGTGTGAAAATTTAAATATCAAATACAATATTAAGCGAGCGATTCCTCTTGTTTCTAAAAAGGAAGGCCTTTGTTATCGATTGACATACACCTTGATCCTGACTTCCATCTGATTTGCTTTTAAGACGCCTACTTCGACAAGTTTTTCTTGATCTTCGATATCCGGAAAGTATTTGTCATGATTACTCGCATACGATATTTAACTTCTCGAGTTTTCTTAAAACTGAAACATTCGCGACCGCAACGTTAAGACGCGACCGGGGAACATTTAAATGTTTTCTTTTTGCCCAGCGCGCGGAAAAAGCAAACAACTAGCGTCTTTTTTCAAATAATGATTATTGTACATAACAATTCTCATTTTCCGTACAAACAATTTCTTGGTGATGTTAATGTCCTTTCTCGACCTTTACCAATCGCCTTCTTCAGTGTAATTCTCCATAAGGCGTCGTTTTCTCTTAAACCAACGTCACAGGAAATGCTCTTATTTAAGTCTTATTTTTATTTCTACTTGCTTTCATATCAAGCATGTATCTTCTTGACATGAAAAGGACCGATTTAAGTAGTGTGTGAGCAAATTGTGGATGCACTTGTTTCGGCGGAAGGCTGTTTCTTATCGAAATATTCTGTTTAAATAGCGTGCGAAAGCCACATCTGTGAATATTGTTTTACAGCGCAGTCCTCATAAACTCGTAATCCTTTTCTCCAAGCTTGCAAAGAATTAGATGTTACTTGGAAATCAAAATAAACAAGTTCTGTATTGCTTGTTAAATGGAACGAACGTGAGTTAAACACCCCTTGATGTCACTTGTCATAAATTAAAAAGATAGGAAACGAGCAAACGATAATGTTTTATTTCGCCTTCGTAATCTCAAAACAAGCGACATAGGATCGCACTTTTCTGGGTGTTTCAAAGCTGTTTCCTTCTGTCAAAGCATCGCTTTGTTTTCGAGAAAAAGCCACGGCATAAATATTCAACGAGTCCCCGCGAGAAGAAAAGCAACCCAGGTTGAAAAACAAAATTAATACAAGTCGTGTTTCAATGTTAATAATTCGGCCTGCTAATCAATCATAGATCACAACCGTTTCTTAATTGTGACATATGCCACTGCCTCAGCTAAGATGGTCACAACAAATAATTCACTGTGCGTAATATAAATTCTAAAGGGGCGTCAGTTATAGAATCGCTAGGTCATTTGCCCAAGCGTGCAAGATCTGCTATTGACTCCGAAGCGCGGCTCGATCAGTGGAAAAACTTAACATTACCGCACGTGATAAAGGTAATCCCCTACAGTCGAGGTTCCACAGTCAAAATGGAGATTTGTTCAGTGTGCGGCGACCACTCAACAGGACGGCATTACGGCGCGAATACTTGCGAGGGCTGCAAGTTGTTTTTTAAACGGAGCATCAAGAAGCGGCTGTATTACTCTTGCCGAGTGGCTGGCTGTTGTCCAGTCAATAAACGCTACCGAAATAGCTGTCAGTATTGCAGGATGAAGAAATGTCTCAGGGTGGGAATGAAAAGAGAAGGTGAGACTCACATAGCCGTTTATTTTCCTTTGATCATTTCATTGTCTTGCATGATTTGCGCGCAGTTGGAAAATGTGGGTTTTGAATTGTGCTGTAAATGGGTTTAGCGTAGTCAGTGAACCCTGGTACGTTCTGCCAACACAACTGCAAGGGCTCTGTGCAGGTACAAAAATAAATTACCTAAATTGAATTGAATGGCGCCCAGATCTTAAAAATTATAGATCATTTTGCAGTTTCTATGCCCTTTCCGGTTAATTTGTTTAACACATTTTGCCTCATTTCAATCAATTTTGTTTTCTATCTTCTCGCGGACTACACTTTCGGAAAAGGTGCCTCAAGCGCTCGAATTAAATTCTTCACTGCGCTTCAACTTTTTTTTCTGTTAATGGCCGTGGTATCGAATGACATTTTTTGTCAATTGAATAACGGCAATTCGGTTGGTAAAATGTTTGCCCAGACAACCCAATTAAAGTTTCTCTAGCATCAGAGTTGGTAAACGATCAAATGTCAAAGTCAATATGGTCTTGTTTTTGGTATCAGTTCTCCCAAAGGCACAATTTTGTTTCGATTTTACAAGGCTGTTAGTTCGGTGTCGCTTTTTTTACGAGACACCTACGTGTGCATGGTATCAACAAAATTCACGGGATGAAATATAAAATGGAAGCCCTTAAACAGTACTAGGTATTTTCTGGCATATTTTGCCGCCAAAAACTATGGCCGATTTTTGTTAATTAGTACTGGTTTCCTTGAGATAATAAAGCTGACGAACAGTTTATGCTCTTTTGCTAGCTGTACAACAAACAAGGGCGCAAGATTTCGAAAAGGGAAGAAGACGAAATCGTCGACAACAAATGAAGGGGGACACTCGACGAGAGACAGATTTTGTGTCCTTGTCGGACTTTGTTTGCCATCTTCAGTCTGTGGAGCCTTATCAAACACCGCAAACGAAAAGCGATTCAAGGTTGGCTAAAGACGAAAACAACGCCTATGACCGCGACAGCAACAGCGCTGCTCCAAAACTACCGGTACAGCGAGAAAACACGTCCGAAATTGCCGCGCGTTTGCTGTTCATGTCCATTCACTGGGCTAAGAACGTACGCCACTTTGCAGAACTGTCGCATTTCGACCAAGTATCTCTCCTGCAGGAAAACTGGTGCAAAATATTTGTCATTAATCTCGTGCAGTGGGCCATGCCGTTCGAGATAGCGCCTTTGGTCGCTGAAGTCGTGGAGAAAACATCCCCGGAACACCTGGATCGAGTTCTCCACGACATCGGGAAGTTGAATGAGGTTGTTTTCAAGCTTGTCCAGCTGGATCTGACCAGGGCCGAGTTTAGCCTTTTGAAAGCTCTGGCGCTTTTCAACCCCGGTAAGTTCAGAACCGATTTCCCCCACCGCGGACTTTACAAGCACAGAAAAATTCCATATGTTTTTAAGTATTATATCGAATAGTGTGTGAGGCTATTTCAGAAACAACGTGCATCGAAAATTGACTTTAAAAGGTTTTATTGACTTCAAAACCATTTTCTTTTTTGTGATTCGCTTTTTACCAATTCGCTGAAACGTCTACGCTTCAGGCTGCTTATCAGAGCAAGTGCTAAGCAAATTACATCGGAAAAAATAAGAAAGAAACACAGCTTTCCAAACAGGGCCCGTTGCCAAAATATTTAGCTCACGCATGGAATAAGCAATCTTGGTATGTGCCCCCTTCCGTTTCTCTTACAAATGACCCTGCTATTGAGCTTCGATTTTTAGTACTATCCATTGGCAAGGAAATTAAAACATAAACTTTGTTCCATATTTAAAAATACATAAACAGGGGATTTGAACACGCGATATCGCAAATTACAAAATGGGAATAAAAATTGTCTATCCCCCGAGCAGTTTTTTTTATGATCCGGAAAAACACTATCGAAAGGGTGTTGTTGTCCTTGACTCGCAACATAAGCTCACAAAAAGTCTTTTTTAATCTTTCGTTTATTCATGGCGACTGCTGGGAATTTGCAAATCAGCAAGGACGCTGTCATTCGTCACTTTGTTGCGGAAAAAACAAATCTCTATAGGCAAGCTTAAATGTATTTAATTTATCGAAACGAAAAGTCATCAAGTCCGGAAGGGTGTAGCGATTTTCTATACATTTTGACTTTTAAATTTCAAAACTAAATATGTTTTTGGTTCTTCTGCTTTTCGGTAAGTCAATTGAACAAAATTCCTCTTGAAAATAATATAGATTAACAAGGATTCAGTTTGCTAGACTAAGTAGGGTTGAGATTCTCCTAATCCATATCTTTACGGTTTTTCTGTATGCATGAGGTAATTAGGAACCGCAGTTTGACACTAAAGCATAAAAAGAACCCTTCCGGGAAAGATGAGTTAAAAATGATGAATTAATCGATTTGCTACGGAAATTAAAGGGTTGGTGGACGTTTTCGCAGAAGAAGAAAAGCGATTACTGTGGCACGTTTTTCAAACCAGATGTCGCCAGAGGAAAATTGCCGATTTTCGCATTTTTCTATTATTTTCCTTTTTTACAAGCTGACAAAAGTGTCAGTAGTAATTTCGCTGCTGATTGAAGTAAACCGAACTTTGAACAGATCTTTGTACATATAATTAAATTTTATCAAGGAACATTGACTGAGTTCCTTAAACAAAAGCGTCTATTTGGTGGGTGTTATTATGAAATCTATAAATTTTTAATTCGCTTACACTGAATCCCTGCTTGTAGATTGAAGGTCGAAAAACATTTTTTCCATGTACTTGCAAATATTCTTATATATTTCTTGATTAAGCCGTTCCGAGTTATTTCGGTAAATTTTTGTCGAGTATCTCTAAACACGTCCTCTCTCTATAACCTCGTCGAAAGGTGAGCGAATTCGCGGCAATCAGTACTCTGCCTGGAGAACCATAAAAACATGCTATAACTCGCGCATCAGATCTCCTGGCTCCCGCGAGTTTGTCTCGCATAGCATCAATTCTACGAGGGCAGGAGTGACTTGTCCGCAGTCTACAAAGATTTTACCGCCTAGCTACTAAAACGCAACTTTTTATGGTTGCTTGCGGTCCACGAACTCCAGAATGAGCCAGAATAAATGGAATAGTCTCTTGACTTCTAGTTTATTTGTAAAAATTTAGTCGTACACGAAGTTCAAGGCCGATTCCATTGCGGTAACCTCAAAAGCCTCTTAGAAGGACTATCAGTGACCATCTTATGCACTGCCGGTCATTCCCGAATACAGCCAAGCAATTGAAATGCACTGTATATAACCTAGGTGTAGCAAACCTAAACAAAAGGAAAACATTCGTGCGTGAAAAAGAGTCGGTCCTTCCACAGCCGGATTAAGACGTGCTTCCGCGTCGAAATAAACAGAAAATCCGATTCAAAATTTCGCGTTGAAAAATATCGAAAAAAGAAGAAGCACCGCATGAAAGCACTACTGAGTTCCAAATGAAACTTGAATCGTCAAATTTTGGGATCTTATCTACAGACTTGAAAAAGAAATAAAAAGAAGGAAAGCTTTTACAGTACCGCACGAAAACAGCGCTTCGCATAGCTTTCACTTGAATGGCGATGCTTTGAGAAATTCATAAACACGAAAAGAAATTGCTTAGCGTAATAAACAGCACCGCAGGAAAATACTGTTTTTTTTTTTCACAGGTCACCAAACTCAAACATAAGAACCACCTTAACCTTGTACAGTATAACGAACAGTATAAAAGAAAAATTAAAGTATTATTTTCTAGAAGGAAGACTTGCATTTCCCGTACACCACGCTCAAGTGGTTTTGGCAGACATTTCTCAATAGGGGCGTTATTTCATGAGAGGAAATTTAAGAGCCAGTCGTCTGAACAAGTCATTAAGTTCGGAAGACGTTATATTGATTTTCTTTAAAATGTTATATAAGCGTGGGCTGAATATTCACTTCAAAAGGGTTGTCAAAAATCCATATACTTGACAACTGAACATGACAAAAGAATATTAATAATCTGTCAAAAATATCCTCACGTAAAAACCTGATCGATTCGGCTAATTGCCTAAAGAGCGGTTAACGGGTAGTGTATTCAGAGCTCTGAAAAACAAAACTTTTTAAATAGCTAAGTTTGATAAATGTTTCCCATATATAATATTTTTTACTGCTCTCAGTGTTTCGATCTCCTATCGTGGAAAATTTCCGGCCAATCACAAAAAAGAACAACAACAAAACTGAACTACGAAACTTTTCACTGAACCGCCACAGGGCACTAACGCATTAAGGTAGCAAATGTGATATTTCACAAAACGTCCTCAGCGTATCCACAAGAAGGTAGTTTTGTGACAAATTCATCGGTTGCGAACTTTACCAGCTGAAAACAGCCTTTAAAAATTCCACTTGAAAACTGTAGACAATATTTTCGGTCTTCTCGATCGTCGAAAACTTCAGAACACACCTTTAAGTGCCGAACTAAATTCACTTGCAGTCTTGAAGCTCGGCTTAAAAAAGTAATTAGTTTTTCAAGGGAATCGAATTAACGGGTTTTCAACGTCTAACAGTGCCCTCACGCCTAGAGAAAGTAAAACATTGGTTTTCGGAACATAACGGGAAAAGATGATAGTTAAAAAGGAATAGAAAGGGAGGAGATAATCATTGATAAACAGAAATTTGAAGTTTCAAGCTGATTTCGCTCAAGGTGTGCTACTCCGGTGAGTTCTGAATTGATCTTTTTCCACCAGAATTTTTTAGAATTTATCTTGCTATTGTTACTCATTAAAAATGGATTAAACGGAAGCATAAAAACTGTCAAGCCCGTTCACACATTTCTTGATCTAGCTTCAAAACGGAACTCTTTATCACGTCACCAGTTATTTTTGTCTTTAATCTTGCGAGGCTTTCTGGAAGCGACGTTTCAAGAACAGGCGGCGACGCTTCAAGAACTGAACTCAGCGTTTCTGTTCGAATGAATACTTTACCGCCCCATTTCACAGTTTACTCATTCAAACATTGTGAATAATATTAGTTGACATTAGCATTGTCTGGGATGAAGAGCCGAACCACAAAAGTCAAGAAGAACAAGACAACCTATTGTGACGTTAATATGTAGTCATTGTGCAAAAATTAAATGTGCCGGTGTTGCGAACACTTTGAGAATTTTTAGGCATATTTGTGTTTCGTAACATTGCGAGAAACAATGCCTCGATGGGATTCACGGTTAAATCTAAAGGTTACTTGCCACGCGAAACTCAAGATAGACTTAAAAGCAATGCCATTGTAAGTTGAACATTTCTTGACTAAAGAAGTGCTCTGTCTACAATGAAGATGCTCTCTTCAAAGTTTGAGTGTAAATTACCTAATGGACTGCCAATTTACTAATTCCTGATTCCTCGACACTAGGTGACCTGATGTCCCCTCCCCCTCACGCCCCTCCGTTACACCCAGTCGTAACCCCATGTTTTGTCACGAGAGTACAAATATGGGGAATTATTTCCCTCTTCTTCATGCATTAAAATACAAAGTATAGCATTGCGCGCAACAGCGTTGGCATTCTTTTCTCATACCTTTTCCCAACGCATTTAATACTCTAGGGCAACATAGCTTTCATTGTATTGAAGTCGACTGATAACGTTTTAACGAATGGACACACACTGTACCTCAGCTGCGCGCAACCTGCATAGCAAAGTGTACTGCACGCGAATCATTCGTCTTCTTCGTCAGTGGCTGAGAAAGGGACTCGAATCATACAAATGCATTTTCACTTGTACCGCGAATGACACAAATTGGCAAACATAAACAGGGCGTCTCATAAAAAAAATTCGACAGAAACCTCTTTGTATTCCTGTATTAAATTCATCGACAAAAAATTGATTTTTGGGAGGGGGAAAGACTTTTGAATCAAAGGGTCTTACTAGCTACGTACGTGATTCTAGCCCAAAATCGTGATATATCTCCACCGTATACGGGGAAGTGAAAATTGAATTATCTTTCATAATTATAATTGTTTTAAACAAATTGTCTTTCCACAGGGTGTTACGCTTTGTACATTGTTTTAGCGGTCGCTCGATTTCTATGTCATTCAAGACATAGATAACATGCAATAAGTTGGCGTATTACAGGTATTAACCAGTCATTTGTTATCTTCACAGATATCGACCAACTTTCTGACGCAGTTCAAGTGCAAGCTGTACAGAACAAGACACGTAATGCCTTAGAGGAGTATACACGCGTTCACAGACCGCAGGCAACTAGTCGCTTCGGCCAGCTGTTGATTAAACTAACGTCCCTAGGCGCCGTGGATCCTACAATTCTAGAACATGTGTTCTTCAACAAGCTTATTGGCGGAGCGTCCATTAATGGTCTTGTGGATGACATATTGAGAGCTAACTCTTTCGGCTCGCATATAAATGTTAAAAGCGCGAATATTGCATAGATCGAACGTAAAAAAGTTCAAGAGTTACTTGAGCTTGTAGCGTTGTCTACTATATGGCGCAAATGCAGAGGCGTAGTTTAATCGAGCGGGCAATGTAGTTCAAGAATGGCTAAAATTTTGTCGCGACGTTTTTAGGCGGAAGGTGTAAGGGGATTGAAGTTAAAAGGAGTTTGAAAAGTAATATAAAAAAAGCTAAATTAGAAAGTTAAAAACTAGGAGCACGAATAGACAAAAATGGCAAAAAATTTTAATAGGTCAATGATTTTCGCAAAACCAAGGATGTATATAGTGTTTTCAACGTCGCCTTGTTTCTGCGGCGAACAGTAAGGTTCACAAACGAACCGTCTCCAGTTTTACTCATTTTATCCTGTGGATAGAGAATAAATCAGTTATCCACTGTATGAAGTTATTCACGGTTTTTATAATAATCCTTTTGCTTAACGATGTATATTTACACTCACGTCGACCACGTACCCTTATTGAAATGACTGAAAAAAATCGAAAGGTTAACAAATTGTACACTTTAGGGCATTTATATAACTTGTAGATACATTTATCCAAAGTGCCTTTTCAGTAATTTAATATTCTCCGTAACTGTGTGAATACAGAATAAAAGTTTTCATTAATTACTGTTTTTAATACATTTATGGCTCTTCACGCAACATTTTAAAGAAGGAATCATTAAGCGCAACGTTTACTTAAATTGCTGTGTTTTTCCGTACGAGGACGGACACAATCGATGACTTAAGGTGTGGTCGCATACACACATTAGAAAATTAACACGGGCGAGTACGTAAAATTCTAACCGTGTCTCAGCTCAAGTAATCGCGTAGCGGGCAGTAGCCGATTAAGTCGTTGGCCTTTCTCTCTTATCGAAAAGAGTAGGGAACGGTGCCGTGGTCTGTCTGTCATGTTATACACATTAGGGCTGGGTGAAGGCTGGTAAGATCAGGCCTTTAAAGTGTTCCTTGGCGCGGATAAAAACTGATAATGATGACGATAAACGCTGTCAGAAGCTGGAACGTTTAATATCACAGAAATATCTAAGGAATAATTAAAAAACGTATAAAAACGTTTCTTTATAAAGGAAGGGCTCGAGTTCTTGCGTGGGAGAGGTTTCTAAATTCTCTTGGTGCTTTGTGCCAAACTCGAGGAGCAGCGACATAGCGTGCTCACTACGAAATAGACAGAACGCCTCTACCCTTTGGTGTATATTTTGCAGTTTCTGGCATGTCTCGTTGTTGACTTTGTAATGTAGGAATTAAGTGGTTACTGAGTTCTTTTCTTTCTTGTTTATTAGGTGCGGTTACACTAGACCTTTTGCCCATGGTGGGGAACCTTAGGGCAATGACCTGGGTTGGGCTTACTCTGGGGTTTGCGGTTACACGCAAAAAAATTACCCAAGGGGAAAGTACACAGCACGTGGTTTCCCTGCGTCTGGCAATCACTGTGATTGGTTGAGCCGCTTTGGGGTCTCGATAACCATATGACTTACATCTGGAACTGTCATGGGAGATTCTTTCATTTCTTTTTGACGTATCCGCGGAAATTTCCTGGAGGCAATACGCTTTGGGAAGATCGGTTACACAGAAAAAAATGCTTCCCTGTGGGTAAAAGCCATGTACCCAAGGGCAAAATAGCCAGTGTAACCGCACTTATTGCTGCTTTTAATTTTATCTTGTATTTTTAAAGAGGCAATGCCATGCTAATATAGCATTACTTCAAACACCTAAAATAAGTCTCAGTTACTATAAAGAAAACTTAAAAATAATGACCTAGTTTTGTTATCAAAGAACAGTCATGTTACTGCGCTGAAGCGACGTACAGAGGCCTGTCGTTACAGATGGAAAGGACTTAAATGGAAGTTCTGAGATGCGTTTTGAAGAAATCGCTTCAAGACACTTTGATCGCTGCACGTTAAAACTTGTTTGATAACCTTGTCTTAGTTTTGGAGACGCATTTTGAAAGGCGATTTGAAGCATTTTTTTACCTTAGAAAAGGCGGTCAAACTCCGCTAGTAACTATGTAAAAGCCGATTTAAGACGGTATTAACATGTGATTAGCTTAGGCAAGCGCGCGCTATAAGAACCGCGTCGTCTACTAACTAAAGCCCAAGCTACACGTTGTACACAGTGTATTTGTAATGAAGATGTCGCTATGATTTAGACGATGCGATCCGTCTTGCCGTAGCGCGACAATCATAAGCAAAAAATCGTGCAATCGTCCTCGTAGTCCGTATACGATTTTTTGCATGGCACGAACAGCGCTCGTCACAGAAGTTGTATACGACAGTCGTAAACAAAAGTCGTAGCGTGTAAATCAGCCTAATTTTCTTAAACGAGACTGCTGTAAGCTTTCTATTAGTCAGTTCACACTTACAAATTTACATGATTAATCTCGGTCCATACGCTGAGACCACTTCTCTAGGTGATCTATTGGAGATCATTCTCAGCCCTTCAACAAGCGTTCACTAAGAACATGGTATACACGGATCGATCCAACTTGTGAGTGTAAACGGTTATGAACCAACGTGGTTACGTTTCACAACAAGAAACGGGTACCAGATTGCCGACACGGGTGACATAGCAACCAGCAAACAACGAGTTTCGCCAACCATTTCAATTCACAAAGCATGCCACCCGTTAATAATTCAGCCGGTCAGTTACAAGGACACAACTGAGATCGTATCCATATCCAGAATCTTTTGCCAATCGTTTGCCGGCGCCATGTTGGAAAGAAAGTGTGCGACAACTCGCTCTACACGACGGTATCTCCGCGTTATTCTCGTCTTTGTAACGGCGTGTGCTGCGGTGGCGGGCTTGGGATACGTGTTCAGGGATACGCCGTTTGTACGGGATTTGAGAAAACGGTTTATGATGGGAAGGTAAGAAAGTCGATAAATAAATCCCTTTTATGTTAGTTATAAGTCGATCTCGGAAAGGTCTGTTGTTTCCAAAACCTTACTTCAAACTTCTATAAATTAGAAATGTTTTGAAAGGAAAGGAAAATTGGTGTTTCTGTGTTAAAATAGAACAACAATTGAAAACTGTAAATAGCATTTGAAATATCTAGAGATAATATACCGTATAATTATGTACCATTCATCTTAAGGCAGACCTAAAGTAAACTCTTTACGATCGGCCATTTCGAAAATAAACGACAGTGCCTAAAAAATTCATACACACGCCATGCACCAAACACAATGATGGACATCCGAATGATCAGAGTAATTTGGTTAGGATTGATGAATCTATTCTATACGTAAATTATTTTTTAGAGTGCCACTGAAATAAATTGACTATGTCATTATGGGTTTATATTTCTCTGAATATATATATATATATATATATATTTTTTTTTTTTTGGTGGGGGAGGGAGGGGGGCTACTTTTACTTACATGTAGAAAGCAACCATGGTAGAAATTGAGGATAAAAAAAATTACGGCGGGAACCACATCTTGTAATATTGATCGTCAGTTAATTTAACCCTGGTATATACAACCGAACGCTGATAGACAACCAGGCTGGGTGTGAGTGTATCAATCTGCCTCAGGAGCCTATCACTAGGAGCGTACAGCTCCCATACTAAGGTTGCCGCATAGCCACATACCGATCTATTTTTAAACTACCTTTTCTCGCGAAAAGAAAGGGGAACGATAACGGCAAAGGCAGCGTCACAAAACAATAGTTTCAATGAGCGACAAAACTCTGCACGTGCAAATACTTGTGGTACGTGCAGTGGCTCCTGCTAGAGTCTGCTATTGGCAGGAAATTCAGTCTAAAAATAAATTGGTCTGTGAAAACGCCGCGACAGGAATATTGGGCAGCTCTACGCTCCTAGTGATGGGCTCCTGTTTGCCTTTCCTCCCGCAGTCCAACGAAAGTCAAACTACCAAGTAAGCAATACGCATACCGCCACGCTGCGGTAGCCGCGGACAACGTGGAATGCTCAAAAGCAGGTAGGAACATCCTCAAGAAAGGGGGTTCTGCGGTAGACGCTGCCATAGCAACCACGCTGTGCGTTGGCGTTATCAACATGCACTCCACTGGAATCGGAGGAGGCGGGTTCATGATGGTGTATGACAGTCATAAGCGGTCAGCGGAGGTGATTGACTTCAGGGAGACCGCGCCTGAGAAGTCTGGGGTTGACTTGTTCAAGGGAGATCCATTGAATGGTATTCGAGGTAATGCCGAGTGATGTATTGTGGAGGGACAATGGGGTGGGAGATCCCGGGAAAATAGGGGGCAGGAGGGATACGAGAGGCGGGAGTGGGGAGGGCCGGAAGCGGGAGTTCTGAAAGGGCGGTAGGTGGAAGGCGGTTAGTAACGTCAGCGAGGCAGCGCCGACTTCCTTGTTCTGTGTACCAGAATTTGAGTACGCGCTATGATTGGCCTATCAACAAAAGCCTTTTGTTGACGGGCCAGTCGTAGCGCGTACTCAAATTCTAGTACACAGAACAACTCACAGAACAAGGAATTTGGCGCTAATTCGTAGACGTTGCTAACGTACTACGTCAGTGCCGCAGGCTAGCTCAGGCCCTACCAGTAGGGATTTTTAAAATGTTTTTGTCCTATTTATGTTAACTTTGTCTCATCTTAGTGTGCGCAATTAGTAGTGTATTTGCTTCAGGTTCTATTGTTTCATTGTGTTATATTTGTTTGTTGCAATTGCAAATTTGGTACAGGAGAATCTTTGCTAACGACATTGCTTACATTTTGCCTCATTAGCATATATCAAACCATAAGCTATGAACAAACAGAAACCAAAAACTAAAAGATCGAGCACATCACTTTTGGTAATCGGTGTGAATATTGGTCCGATATGTTAAACTGGCTTTCAAATCCTGTGATATTTACAAAGAACTGCATACCACCCAGCCATACATACTTCGTAAAATCTTGGCATTTTAGACTGTCACCCTCAAATTTTCGCCGAATACTAAGTTTGCAGAGCCTTTTAAATTTCAGTTGTGCATTTATCTGCAGCTTGTTTTTCCATTTATGCTAATATATGCTAATGAATCATAAAACGTAAACAAAATCCTACTAGAACACCACTAAATAGAACCTTCCAGTAATACTTACAAATGGCCACTGATGAATCTGCGTGAAGCAGGTGTGATGAGAGAGCTGTTTCGCCTCCTTTCCCAGGTGGCTTAGCGGTAGCTGTTCCCAGTGAGTTGAGAGGCCTGGAAGCTGCATGGAAGAAATATGGCAAGTTACCATGGAGAGAGCTGTTTAAACCAGCCATAAACATCGCCAAAAGAGGCTTCATAATTCCAGAGACGGTAGCTATAGCAATAAATATCTGGAAGGATTTACTGATGAAGGACAAGACATTTAGGTAACCGAAAATACGAGTTTGATATCAAAAAACTCTGTTATGCCGGTGAATGCTTTTATTTGTTGACGTCTGAGTAACAACCATCAAACAATTCCAGACTGACTAGTGCAGTTTTACCCTGCGTAAGAACCCAGGGAGCGAAATTTCTCCACAATGGTAAGCTAGCGGCATTTTGGTTTGCTAGTTGAATCTACCCTGGTTGCAGACGTCTCCTATTGTCTGCACGCAGGCTAGTTGAATCAACAACTGTACAATAATTTCATGTTTGGAAAGATTTAATATATTCATAGTCATTTATTAATTTCATGTTTTGTTGAAACCATGGCTACGGTTGTTACCACCATGCGGTCTTGTAGTTAGAAAGACAGCTTGACTTTCGAAAGTAATTCTCGTTTGCTTTGGTTCTGCATTACTAAGCACTGTGTATAGATTGCAAAACTTGTGCAACATTTTTTTTCAACTAATCACGCAATTTCCCGCGCTTGGTGTTTGCTTCGAATCGACCTTCGAATCCTAATTGGTTCATTGTGTCCCTTGCATCTATTGTGATTGGCCACGCAGCGCAATTGGCCATGTTCTATACGAGTAAGGGCCTGGGAACGAATCCAAACATCATTGAAAATCAATGAAATTGAACTAAATCGATTCTCACATGAAAGTATCTCAAAATAAGCAGTTTCAGCACGTTTGAGTATGTTTGGTTAAACAGCCGCCAGATAACATGCATTTAAAACTTAAAAAATCACATATAAACGTCTCTATTTCGGAAAGTGTGTCCCTAAAAGAAAATCTCTAATTTTCACAATCTTCAAACGCATTTTTCTCCGCTCCAATTCAACTGAACAGCGTCAAAGTTGGTTAGGTGATCATTTTTGAGATGCTCTTTCATGCAGTGGAAATAATAAATTCCCTCGTTCCCAGGCCCTTACTCGTTTAGAACATGGCCCATTGTTTCAATTTTGGTTTCACGACACTCAACTGAAAACATCTCTACAAAACTTGAATTAACACATAACATCACAGATCGTCTCCTCGTCTCTTAACCCCCATGCTACTATCGTATGAAGACCACTAAAATATTATTCCGTCCGATGCTTTCTCTCGCAACACAGACGAGTTTTTACACGAAATGGAAAACTTCTGAAAGAAGGAGACCGGCTGAGAAGACCACAGCTGGCTAAAACACTGCAACTTATTGCACGAGCGGGCAGTGCAGAGCCATTTTACAACGGACCAATGAGTAAGGCTATTGTAAAAGAGGTCCAGGCTGCTGGAGGAGTCATGACCTTGAATGACCTTAAGAATTACCAAGTCAAGTTTCGTCCGGCGTTAAAAAGCAAGCTTGATGACATGACGTTGTTGAGTTGCCCTCCACCTACCGCTGGACCAGTGCTGGCTCTGACACTGAATATCTTAGATGGTAAGAACACGCACATTCTTGATACGCCGTTTTTCATCTTGTTAATTAAATTCTACTTTATAAATCTAAGGCGTAACCCTTAAAAATAAAAGCTATTGCAACGTCCTTCCCTATGGCGTTGTTTATTATGCTGCGCAAGGTGGTCCTAACGTTTGAACCTGTGAATGAGTTTGCTACGCTGTCTACCATGGTTTCAACTGTCGAGTCTTTTTATGAAATCCTAAAATGTGACCATTCAAACAGAAGCTACTGAGCAGTACTTTCCTGTGGTGCTGTTTATTATGATTCTAAGTTTTGAGTCTGTGGATGAAATCCTAAATAGACTAAAAAGGTGACCATTCAAATGAAAGCTACAAAGCAGTACTTCCCTGTCGTACTGTCGTCACCTCCTACACCCCTGATGACCCTCGATCTTTTAATTCTGTATGCTTGTCCTGTAACGCTGACCATAATTTGGGACGGAACATTACCTGCTGTTTTTAGATAATATTCTAATATTTTACAGTTCTTAGTAATCCGTGTCATGGGCCCGCAGTAATTGGCGCTCGCTGTTGCGGTGTCCCCTGCTGTACTCCTGTGTCTATGCGAAAATGTTTTTTTTTTTGTGGGTGTGTGTGTGGTGTCACTTATCTTTTTGTTTGGCGAAGCTAATAAAATAAAAATAAAATAAAATAATTTATTACATGCATGCTGTACACGGTCATTCTAGCTTTTAAGTCTTTGGATGAAGTCCAAATTGTGAACATTCAGATTGTGACCAATCAAATAAAATCCACTGAGTAGTAAATGTTCTTTTCTGAGGCCACTCATGACCAACTAAAGCCACAGAGCCCTACCTTTCCAATACTCTTACCTTTGTTCTTTCCCTACATGTATCGTATTTTGAATACTCTATAAGGACTATACTGTTGAACGAAGAAAGTGAAAATACTAACCGTCCAGTTAACCTGCACTTTCTCACCGTAGGTTACAAAATGGGAGCGAAAGACCTCGACTCAAACCCAGTCAGAACTTATCACCGCATCATTGAAGCGTTTAAATTTGCGTACAAGTATCGATCAATGTTAGCTGATCCCGATTTTGAAAAGGATGTTGACAAGGTTTGTAATAGTTTTTGTGAGGTTACAATACTTCTCAGCTAGGTTTAGAGAGGAATTTTGTGTTTTATTTAGCTTAGTAATTCTAGCTGGCGCCAGATCTCAACCAGTTACAAGGCAATAAAAAGGCTAGCCAAACGAGGCTAAACCGAAAAAAGCTTCTTTCGTTGTGATTTATTCCTAGACTGTCAAGGAAATGATGAGCACGAAACTTGCAGATGAGCTAAGACATCTCATCACGGACAACGAAACGCACGCCCCAGACTACTACGGTACACCGCGGTACCACGTGCCAATCAAAACAGGAACAACCCATCTGACTGTACTGGCAGCTAACGGAGATGCAGTGTCACTTACAAGCACAGTCAATGGATAGTAAGTACACCGTTTACAAGAATAGACATCACCTAAAAAAGAAACATTTTTTGACAAGGGACGTACGAAAGTACTAACATTTGTACCGGGGCAAACACAAAACCACACAAACCGTGCAAACTGCTCAAACATTTCTTTATATCAAGCAGCATAGTTACTGCTACTGGGTATTCTTACCATGCTACCATGCTTTATTCATACTTATTATTAGTAAGTACACTGTTTGCTAGAACAGAAATCTCGTAAACAAGAAACGTTTTGTTGAAAAAGACGTAGAAAAGAGCGAACAATAAGTACAAGGGCACATACAAACCACTAAAACCGTGCAAATTGCTCAAACATTTAGAACTTTATGTGGTAAGATATTAAGCAGCAGACGTTACTGATAAAACGGTGTCAAATGTGAAAAGCTGTTTTTCTTTACTCGGCTGGTTATTGCAAAACAAACATAAATTAAAACAACCAAAATTTGCGGAAAACCCGAGCACGTGACGATGAATTCACACTCTTTCTCGAGCCCAGTCTTTCCGACCTAATCCGGCGATCCGTGATAGCTCGTCTGCACTGTACAATATCGTAAATACTCTTTGTCTTTGGCCATCGTAGCTTAACAAGAAATAACACACAAACTGCGGTGATAAACATGACAATAAAATGCATTGTTGGAAAATAAAAATAAAACTATATCGTTTAACTTGACGTTTCGTATGTTTCGACATACATCTTCAGAAGTGACCGTCAGGAATAAAAGTAACAACTAAATTTTAAATTTAAGATAAGTAACTATAATTACAATAACCTTGACAGAATCCCGGGGGACGGGGCACTTCCTAGTAATAGGCTAATGGGGATGTGCCGCTGGATGGGGTCGCATTTTCACGACTGGGTTGACTATAATGGGGTTGCATTTTCAAGAGAGTTACTAGAATGGGGTCCCACATTTTCGGGATTTTGGGGATAAATGTACCAGAATGTTTGTACTGTAGGTGAAAAGTAAGGTGTCCTACATTCAGTTTAGCAAATGCGTCAATTCATTTCAGGATGACCGTACTTAAAAGGCTTTACAAGGTAGATGCATAAACAGAAACGGTGACTAAGATGGGATCACGAAAATTTACATTTGCCCAAAAGTGACTAAGACGGGGTCTATATTTGGCCACAGAAGAAAATATAATGGGGTAGGGGTTCTGAGAGGCTAGCGGCACATACCCAGCGAAAATTTACCCAAGTACCCCCCCCCCCCCCCCCCACCCCGCCCTTACGGGGACAGAACCTGAATTTAAAATTTAGCCCTTACTTTTATTCCTAACGGTCATTTCTGAAAATGTATGTCGAAACATACGAAACGTCAAGTTAAACGATATGGTTTTATTTCTGTTTTCCAACAACGCGTTTTATTGTCATGTTTATCACCGCAGTTTGTGTGCACTGTACAAGCTTAACGGGAAAACTAAATCAAAGAGCTGGACAGTTAAGGTGAATGAACCCCGATATGTATTCATCTCACTTTTGCAGTTTCGGAGCCAAGTTTCTCTCAAACAAACTCGGTTTCGTGTACAACAACGAGATGGACGACTTCAGCACGCCGAACGTGACAAACGAGTTTGGTCTTCCTCCATCACCTGTCAACTTTATCAAGCCTGGCAAGAGACCGCAGTCCTCAGCGGTGCCCGTGATCATGCTCGATAAAAAAGGCAACGTGTTGATGACAATAGGCGCTGCAGGGGGGACCATCATTACGACGTCAGTTGCCCAGGTTAGCTCCTGTTCTTTTGTAAGATCACTGCTAAAAGATGTACACTTTCCTTTTGTCAAAACTAGACTCCAGAATGGTCAGCTTGTTGTAAGGCCCAGTTGAATATTTTTATGGAAACTGCGCGGTATAAATATTTGTTTGTTTATTTATTTAAATGAAACACATTACTTTGAAGGGCTGTTTCAGCAAAGTTCCCAATCTTTTACATTCCTGGGCTCGGTTGTTCAAAAGCAGATAAGCTCTAACCTACTATTAATTAATGTTTTTATCTGGCAAACTGCAAATGTTTTTAAAAGCAAATTTCATGTTCAGGGTAAAGTTAAGTTCAAATCGAAACTTAAGGGAAAAAATCTTTTCTAATATCTTCATTGAATAGTAATTAAATGCGGATCAAAGTTTTATGTTAACCCGGGATTAGCCGTTAATCACACTTTAAACAACTGGGCCCTGGAAATTATATGGGAATCAAATGGGAACGAATCCGCAGGACTGGTGAACTGGGCTTCATATAAAGTGATCGGTTTGGCCGGCAAATGGGAAGCGCCTTTACAAAAATAGTTTAAGACAAATGATTTCTTCTTAATGTAAAAAAAAAAAGCATGCCTCGAATGTAAATTTGCTGCTGGAGAACTGGCAGTGGTAAATGTATAATTATTTGAATTCACTTTTACTCCAGATGCGGATTTGTTGCAACACTGCGATCTTTCAAAAGTTCAACCAAGTTCAGTTCTATTTGAAAGTATGTTGTATTTGTGCCATCTTAGCCGCCGACCCTGCGACAGCAAATCGCATGTGTCGGTTTAGCCAGGGCCTGGCAAAGTACTTCGAAATCTAAACCCTTGCAAATGGCTTTGCGAATAGGATTTGGCCCAGTACCACCAATGACGGAGAGTTACATAGATCGATAAGTTTGCTCCACAAATACAGTTCTCGCGATAGTTCAATTTTATGGATGTTTTGGTTATTTTGCAGGCGATAATGAACTACTTCTGGTTCAAAAGGGATCTGCAGACTTCCATTACAATGCCGAGAGTACACGATCAGCTTTACCCAAGCTCTGTATTCGCGGAAACTAAATTCCCAGCAGAGGTAGTTAAAGGGCTCGAGGCCATTGGACACAAGGTGAGCAATTTGAACTCTCACATAACGAATAATAATCAGTCTACAGGATTTGCCATTATAGCGTCACTGAATCAAAAAGGCATTGGATGAAATTGTCAATATCTTATCGATAGATCCTGTTTTGATGTACTTACAAATGAAAACGATACACGGTCTAGTTTAGGATCAGAGCCTAAAATATGCATAGGAAAGGAGAGTGGTGAAATTCGTTCCCAGTATTAAAGGGACAAAGAGCTGACGAGGCTTCGTTGATGATGCGATGCGCCCCGTAATCAGTGATAATTAAATTGGGTGACATAAGGGAACCAATGAGATAGTAGAAAACTGGAATCTCCTGGGGCGCGTCACGATTTCGTTCTAGACATTTTTTGTTCCACAAGGCAGTTATTCCAAAGTTGTAATCAGGAGAAACGATAGCGAATAAATCCTTGGGGGTTGTTATTGATACAAACCTTTCCTGGGGCAGCCATATCGATATGCTGGCTCAAAATATTGCCTCTGGTATTGCAGCCATCAAATGGGTCAGGCAATTTGTCCCCCCAACAACACTGCATCTCATCTGCAAAGCGTTAATTCAACCGCATTTCGATTATTGTAGTGTTGTTTGGGGAACTGTGGCACAAAAATGGCGGAAACCATAAAAACTTTAGAATCGTGCAGCGCGGGCTCTAACCTTCTCAAACTATGTTGCTGTTGCATCGCAATTGTTTGAAAGCCTAAGGGGAAAAAATCTTAGTACTCAGCGTGACATTCTGAAAGCCTTAATGGTTTTGGTCCTGAGTACCTAAGTTCCAAATTTAGAAATCGATCTGATGCTGTTCCATATACTTTTCGAGATTCTGTAAATAAACTTCCTATTCTACAGCCACGCACAAATTATCTTAGTAGTAGTAGTAGTAGCAGTAGCAGTAGCAGTAGCAGTAGCAGTAGCAGTAGCAGTAGCAGTAGCAGTAGCAGTAGCAGTAGCAGTAGCAGTAGTAGCAGTAGTAGTAGTAGTAGTAGTAGTAGTAGTAGTAGTAGTAGAAGTAGTAGTAGCTGTAATTAGTAATTAGAAATAATAATATTGTAATTTAGATTTTATATATGAATACGTTTTTTAACTTTCTGTACCTGAATGAATTTTACCGTGTTTAAATAAAGATTTACCTACCTACCTACCTACCTACCTACCTACCTACCTACCTACCTACCTACCTACCTACCTACTATCCCATTTGTCTTTTAGGTCAAAGTAAGTGACGTTAGTCACGCCGTAGTGCAAGGCATTGTAAAGAATCCCCACAAGTTCAAACTGACCGACGCCCATGGAAAACGAAAAGGATACGTTTACAATCTCATACCTCAAATCTACGCCGAGTCCGATTACAGGAAAGGAGGACTACCCGCCGGATACTAAATCTTATGCTCCTTCAACGTTAGAATTGGTGGCTTTTGTTTCAATGGCAACGGTTTTGCCCATAGACTCATCTTTTACATGGAGCGGCTTTGTACAGTACAAACACGAGAAAGCTCTCGGGAGGTTGAATGGTAATACACTCGAGGATTTTGTCAAAGTTAGTTAAATTATAGCCACCGTGTAGAGAAGCCTTGTAAGGTGTTGTGTGGTGGTTCTGATATCTGCGATTTTTGCGATTATTTTTGTTTTAAATCGCATAAACAGTTACCCCGAGAACTGGTACCGCAAAAATTTACCCTAGCCTTGTAACTGTGTTCTTGAATCACTATTTTATGCTACAGCAAAAACATAGAAATAGTACGTTAAGATAGTTTCCTTTGAAAGTAGGGCTATTGAAGCTCCGTAAAGATCACTCGAACTATAACATCGCGATAATGAGTTCGTTCGTTTTCGAAGCTACAACCTTTCCTTGGGGTCACTTTCACACGTGAGTAAAGAAATGAATAACTTTTGTTTTAAGCTTGGCGTTTCTAATAGTTGTGCTCCAAAGAAATTAGGCCGCATTCTTGAAGTACCGACCGTTTCCGGTTAGTTGGGTATTTTGGGTGTTCTGTGCATTTTCGTGTCCTATTGGGAAAGAAAGCGGTTTTCGTTGGTTTTCTTGGTCAAGTTCAGCTGCCTCCGAACTTTACTAAAATGCTTGGAAGAGATGGGTAACTTCCGCTGATACGTTAGTAGGCAGCAAACAGAAAGGTGGTCAAGTGATAAGCTTTGAGCAAGAGGATGGATGGGGGGTGGGGGTGGGGGTGTCCGCTTCATTCAGTGTTGCTCCAAATGGACGGAAAAAAGTCAAGGCAACTTTAAGGTTTTAGAGATGGAAGCATGGATGGAAAACGACTGTTTCATGTGTCTGATCGCAAGTATTTCTTTACTCTAATAGAAAACTTACCTCTCAGGGATATTCATTCCTATTTTCTATATTCATTTTCTATTTTTTTAAATTTCTCCACTGGGCTCCTGATTTCACTTATTGCTTAGTTCGTGCTAAATCGCCAAATGGCCCCAGTATTATAAAAACGCTGGTCTTAAATCGATAAGCAGTCCCTGGCTTGGCAGATTCAGATTCAGGTTTTTGGCACTACTACAAATTATACTGTATACATAATATATTATAAGAACTCGAGATGTACATCGTATTCTCCCCTGTAATTCTTTTGGAACGTAGGCAAAGCTTCTTTGCAACGTTTTCAACAGACTGAACGGTGACAATTCTAACGCAAATTTATGAAAGTCTTATTTTCAGTCGAGTATCATTCGCCAAGTTTAGAATGACCTTCTGTGGTAAAAAAAAATCGTGAAATATTAAATAGTTCTTCAAGAAACTAAGCAGAGTGCTTACGTTTTGAATTCAGGACTGACAGGTACAAAAAGAGGAGAAATGATGAACAGCGAGCTTGAAAGCTTAGAAGCGAACTCATTAAATGCCTTGCAATGTCTTAGACGCGAGCTGCTCAAAATGGAACAAACATAGGGTGGGGGAGGTGCAAGTTAGGTTTGACAGTTAACTGTGCAGCATGGGTTGGATTGATATGGAATGAAATAAATAAAATAGACTGAATAGGATGAATAGGAGAGACACTATAGCATATTTCTTTAATGACTGCCGCCCCACAAGCTCTTGGAACTTAGTCAAAGACGTCAAATTAAGAACAGTTTGAAGGTCCGTGTTAAGTTTATTTCTCTTCAAAACACAAGTAAGTGGCTGTTGTAGAGAGTGGTCGTGCGTGAGTGAGTGTATCCGCTGGAAGAAAAAAAATGGCCGACGTCCAGACGTGACCGTTGTTCCACTGTATCAGGTTGATAATCTGATTAAGGCGGAGTACACCTGAACACCGTTTAATTTAGGTCGCTTAACATGGTTTTAAATGTTAATAACTCGTTCGCTTTTCAAGCAATCAAAAATCTCTATGCTCATTGCACGAAGCTGTGTTTGGGATATCTTGTGAATTGTTTGGTGAGTTTGGGTATATTTAGGAAGAAATGATTTTTTCAAAGGATTAGTTAAACTTAGGGAAATAGGAATATTGAAGATTTAATGAAGGTTTAAAATTGAGTTGAACTTAGAAATTGGTAGACGGTCAACAAACAGTCCCCCAGCAACCTGCAGTGCCCTTCTGGGGTGTCAATCTCATTTCCATCTCTTCTTCAAATTCCTTAAAATCTCACTCCGGTAGTGCACGCTAGTCTTTGAAGTTTTACTTACTCGATTATTTTGGGCACTTTGTTACTTTGGTACTTTGAGATAGGGATGAGCTGTTTTAAAAATAAATCTCAAGGTTAGCTTCCATCTCCGTCACTTCCACATGCAACGAGCAGGCAAGCTTGAGATTAGACGAGCGCTCTGATTACTAGTTTCTCACCAGCGACAGTTTTATCCGCGACCCGCGACCCGAGATAATTTACCTGCGACCCGCGACGATTTACCCGCGACCTGCGACCCGAGACAATTTACCTGCGACCCGCGACCCGCGAAAATTCGATTGTCCCGTAATATATAGATTTAGCCAAGCCTAAAAGCGGAGCTCCGTGGTTATTGTTTTATTTCCTAGTATTGAACAACTTCGCATGGCTTTCCTTGCGCCAATATTTTGTGTTTAGAGCAGTCAACAGGAATTGACCGCAAAAAAACCGCAAAAAAAAAAAAAACGCAAAAAACCTCAAAACATTAGTAACAAGTAACAAAACATATCTCGTAGTACGTTAATAAAAATTGCTAAGCAATTTTGACATAAGCTTAGATGTCGGAGAAAAGAGAAAAAGGAAAACAAACCAATGGTTTGGATAGATAAATCACATGGGACCGAGAAAAATTAAGGATTAATATTACCTGTGTTTTCAGAAGTTGTTGAAATTGTCCTCTCGGTGCACAACCCAAGTAATACTAAAGCCCCGGCTAAACGATCAAACACTTTCCTGAACATTGCGTTTGACAAACATAACGTTGGGTGACTAGCCGACAAACAATTTCCTTGCTATCAGAGGTCTCTGCCGGCGAGAATTGCTCTGCTAGCAGGGAAACAAACAATGTTTGACCAAACACAAGACAAAGCGAGTACACAGAACGATTTTTGCGTGTTATCACTGAAATTTTACGTGTCCTTCATTTGGTTTGCTTTTTACTGACTATGCATTTTCTTGGTTGGATTGGCTAAGCGATCAAACATTTGTTCGTATAGCGAAATGTCGGATGAAAAACGTTTGATCTGGATCAAACATGGAAACCCATTATATTTCCATGCAAAGTTGAGAGAGGCGGCGGTCAAACATGCTCTTCAAACAGGATGTTGGATGAAGTGTTTGATCGTTTAGCCTGGGATTAATGCTTAATTTTACGAGGACTCATTGCGATTACTTGTTAATAAGATAAGGGTAAAAGTCTTTTAACGCTGTTGAGGCACCGACGTCGAAAAATACTGAAAACAGACAGCCATGCCGAGTAAAAACACTCCTTCTAATTCGCTTGCAAGCAAAACAACAAATCAAACAAACAATTTAACTACTTCTTAGCGTGAAAAACGAGGAGATATGTTTGTTATTTATATCCAGTCGAGAGAAAAATACAAATCTCATTCCTGAACAAAAGTGACAACGATTAAACGAAATGTTAAGCTTCAATTTATTTTATTCAGTCACCGGTGTTAGAGGTTGGTACCACTTGAAAGTACTAATCCACTTAATTAAAACATGCATCTGAAAAATAGCAAACGGTTTGTCCAAAGAAAGAACTTCTTCCACTAACTTATTTGAGCTACTCGCTCCTCTCATTAAGTAACCTGTCTTGGTGAGCTGCAAGACGCCGCGGTTAAGTGAAAGCCCTTGAAGTGTTGAATCATTCTGTTTTTCAACAGCACAAGCCGGGCGTCATGCAAGTCGATCAACGTTTCAATTGTTTCCTGAGACAAATCCTCTGCCCTTCCTTTTGAAGTTTTTATCACTTGAAAATTCTCCTTCCGGAGTATCTGTTAACTAGTTCTTGATTTTTATGCCTCTTACTCGAATTAAAAGACAAACTTCGAAGAAGATGAAGTTTTTTGGATCAAAATGAAAAAAAAAAAAAAAAAACAACTGAATCTGAAATTCCAAGCCACAGAAAGTGCGCGAAAAATTAAGACTCGTTTTGTCTTTGGTGTCTCGTTTTGGTTAAGTTAACCTGGCTTAAGCCTGCGATGTAGTCGAAAACCAGTACCTGGTCAGCGGTCAACTTAAAAAAAAACAGCTGACCTCAATGAGCTTTAAAATTGAGCCCGCAATATGGTCACGTGGTACTTGTCAGCGGATACCTTGTTTTAAAAGTTGTCAGTTGACCGTAACATAGATGTCCAAAGTTAAAGATGTAAGCTATTATATTTATTATTATTAGGATAATATATAAATTTAGCCAAGTCTAAAAGCGGAGCTCCAAAAGCATTCTTTTTCTACTGGCATTTACATATAGTCTGCTTGTCATATCAAAATTTCAAAAAAAAAACAATTATTAAATTGAGAAAAAAGTGTCAAAGTGACATCTTGTGAAAAAACACAAACGTTTCGGGCATAGCCCTTCTTCAGTGTGAAAACCGTTAAATGTTTGCGCGACTGTAAAATTGAAAGAAACGTTACTAAGAGCTAAGCGCGCGGAAAAAAGGACGCGCGCGCCATTTATAAGAAACGAAAAACATTATTTACCTAACCTTTCAGCTTTTATCGCCAGGACTAAGCGTATATATAATATTGAGCACCATATTGCAAGGGAGAACAACAACCTTTTGCAGCACTTAAAGAAATGGGAAAAATTAATTCATTTATTTCAATAATGTTTTTGTAATTACTCTGGAAATTTCTTACAGCATACGGTTATAATCTAATTTTTTGCCGTCTTGTATTTTTATTGTTTTTATTATTTCTGTATTTGTAATGTAATTAATACTCTAACTGTATGTGTGCCCAATTTTATCGGTTCTGTAATTGTATCTGTATTTGTGCTCTACAATATTTAATATCAATAAAGATTATTAAAAAAAAAACATTATTTAGGCCGTCTGGTTGCATAGTGCCGAGCCTAAAAATGAGTTCCATTTCTAATTGTTTCCGTCTGTCCTTGACTCCAGCACATTTCCGCAAACCTCTAACAAGGATGTCAGATAGACTGTGGCCGGGAGAGTTAAAGTGCGACCGGGAAACCACTAGTGTTCTTTTGGACGCTTCGTAGATGTTCGCTTGTCATATCACCCATCTGACCTCACTCAAGCTACAGACCCTAACTACAGAACCCAAATAGTATGGAAAGGTGATCTGAGCCAGTGGCACAGTGGATTTGGACTCTTTGCATATTTGCACCCTCCAGTCCAGATCTGCTTGTGGATCAAATTTGGACCCCCTAGTCCAGAACTGCTAGCAGATATGAACCCCCTTTTACGGATTTGGACGCCCCACCTCCCCCTCCCCCCCCCAAAAAGCGTTCTATTGAGTAAGGCAATAAAAATTCCTTTGCAAATTGAGTTTGGAGATGTTAAAAAGCAAAATAATAATATTGAGGTAGGTTTTTCTAAAAATAATCTTTAATTCTTTGTGTAAAAAAGAACCTGCAATGCGAGTTTGCATCTATAAATTTTTAAAACAAAACATTTCTTAACATCTTAGAGCAATACCTAAGGACAGGTCTGTTTCCCCATTCAACTGTAGGCTACTTAGTTATGGTTTAGAGCCACTAGAAATTGGTGGAGAAGCCTGGTGAATGCTATTTTGAATCAGTATCCGACATCAGATATATAGTGATTCAGATCATCACTTCATAATGAATGCAATTTCAGTTATCTAAAGCCTTCCATGAGACAGTTGGAAATCAGAAATTGTGTATCCTCTGGATGTATGTATGCCTCAAAAAAATTATGAAAGAAAGATACATGGAAATCAATAAAAATATTTAGATGATTTGCATTAAAACCAAGATGTTTGTTTTGATCAGTTACTTCTTGACCTTACTATCGCAAAAAACTTCTTGCTGACATTAAGCTAATCAATCAATGCACCTACAGTGTTTTCAAAAAGAAATCCAGCTGCTCTTCTGGCCAGCCAAGTGCAAGACTAAGCAACTTGATAATAAAATATTGGGCATTTGGTTGATATCACTATCAAGGTAATTAACAATGTAGTATGAGGATTTAAGGTAATGATTCACCAAAGCAAAAGTGCTGGAAATCCATGTTAGCCATCTTAACTTGATTTTATATTTTGCAAGAAAGGTAAGGACTAGTCTAACATTTCTCCATGTACATTTGAAATTGCACAACATACATCATCAAACATCAAAAATCCCATTAAACATTAGTGCCAAATGTCATCCAAACATACCGCAAGATTGCTGTGACCAGCTATGAATAAAATTAATTGAAAGACTGCATGCAGGAGAAGGAAGTCCAAAGAATGTGAACATTGATGAGAAAGAGCTTACTTTAAGTTTAATTTTAAGTTTTAAGTTTAATAATACTTTGTCATGCAAATACATCTAAGTTGATACAAAAAAAGTGCATGACTGGAGAATAATTGGGAGAAAGTAAATTCCCATATAAAGAATATTATCTAAAACAGTAATAGCCCATGTATAAGAACCTGGGTTTTAAGAACCTGTTAGGCTAAAATTTTCATTTTAAGCCCACTGCACATAAGAACCTATTAAGGTTAAAATTTTAAGTTAGGTGGGGTTGCTGTAAAAGTGTAAAGGTAGAAACTGCTGAATGAGTTTCTTTGTTATGTTTTGTTAAGGACATGTGTATACTGTACCTGCACTGAACTGCCTATAGGCATTTCTCTATGGTACAAATAAATGATTTATACTGTATTATGAGATGATATTTATCATATATATAGTATATTCAGATAAAATTCATATAAAAATATAAGAACCTATTTTAAGAACCTTGGTAGCCTAAATGTGCTTTAAGTACCATTTATATAAGAGCCTATTTAGGCTAAATTGGAAAATTCAGGTTCTTATACGTGGGCTATTACTGTATTACACATTCTAAAAGCTAAGAGATGACATTTAAATGTGGCCCAAAGCTAACCTAATCAAATTAAATCGAATACTTGTCTCTTACAAGTCACCCCTGCTTTGAGATTGACACTAAAAATAAAGAAGTAAAATTGAAATACAATCCAAAGCTAACCTAATTAAATTACATACTTGCCACTCACAAGCTACATCTGATTTAAAATTGACACAAATAATGTAATAGATAGGACTTAAAACTGCTTAAAGAAGGTGCATGCATGATGTTCGATGGAATACCATTCCAGTCTGGTATGTAGCGATTATAAAAAGAAAAGCTGAAGGCCATATATATATTTAGCCAGGCCAAGCCTGGAATCGGAGCTGCACACTCTCACCGAGCAACTTCGCATGGCTTTATTTGGCCCAGTTTAATTTGTGTCCAAAAAAATTGAGCAGCAGGGAAAACGAAGAGTTTTCGATAGCAAACGTTTGCAAAAGAAAAGACAGACACTTCGTGAGTCCTAACTACTTTCAGATGAAAGCGTAACGGAATTCAAAGCGCATAAAAAAAACACTACAAGCGAACAAAGTACGATGCGAGTGTTTAGCTCGAAGAAGGAGAAGGTGGAGAAATTAAAGAAGACTAGCTTGTACATAAAATAGCTTGTCCTGATTAATCTAGAAAAATCGGTATTTATTTTGACATAAATGCCCGTAGAAAAGACAATAAAGGGTAAACACTGATCGTTAAGAGCAGTCAACAGGAATTGACCGCGGTTCAGAAACAACAAAACAACAAACATAAGTATTACAAGAAAACAAAGCACAATACGAATAATATTTCTTCGAAGATTCTAGGAGAAGGTGGAGAAATTAGACAAGTAACAAAAATTGCTTAGCAATTTTGACATAAATGTCCGTAGAAAAGACAAAAAAGAGGTCCACACCTGATCGTTTAGAGCAGTCAACAGGAATCACTGAGGCAGCAATCACTCGGAACGCGACAGAGCTGAATAATAGCGCCATTTCCACAAAATCTTTCCTTGCCTGACACAAAGCGCTAAAGAGCTTTGATAGTTTTACTGGTACTTCCCATGTCTTCCGAAGAACCTTCTTCAATTAATGATTCTCAGTGGCAAAGCGTCATCCAGTTAACGAAGAAAGCGCTTGCCAAACCACACCAGCATTTCTCTCGCAGACCCGTCCACAATAAAATTTATCAAAGCCAGCCCAGCCAGTCAACCCATTTCGGTGTTTAACATCCAAACGCTGATTATTACCGGTTCAAACAAATTAAGACGACATGTTTATAGACGGCGAAACTTAATATTGTTGTTTACAGGCCGCTTTCGACGAAGATTTCAAATGACGAGTGAAGCGCGCTGGTCTTTGCCATTTTTGACAGCATTTTGACAACTTTATGTCAGATTTTGAGACGTGCACATGCACATGCATTTGATCGGCTTTTTTTTTTCACTCGAGCTTGAGTTTCCGCCTTAAATGCTTAATTTTACGAGGACGCATTGTGATTACGTGTTATTAAGATAAGGGCAAAAGTTTCTTAACGCTGTTGAGGTACCAAGGTCGAAAAACAGTCAGCCAAGCCGAGTAAAAACACTCGTTCGCTTGCAAAGAAAACAACGTAACAAAAAGAAAACAAACAAACAAACAAACAATTCAACTACTTCTTTTCGTCCAGAACAAGTACAGATGATTGTTATTTATATGCATTCGAGAGAAAAATACAAGTTTCATTCCTGAACAAAAGTAACAACGATTAAACCAAATGTTAAGCTTCTATTTATTTAATTTACCTCACTGTCCTGCGCTGTGTTGTAGAGGTTTTTACCACTTGAAAATACGTAAGCTTCAGTAAAGTAAAAATAAGCATCCGCGAAAATAGCAAACGGTTTGTTGAAAGAAAGAGTTTCTTCCACAGAGTTTAAGCTACTCGTTCCTCCCATTAATACCATGAACTGTTAAGTAACCTTTCTTGGTGAGATGCAAGATGCCGCGGTGAAGTGAAAGCCCTTGAAGCGTTGAATTATACTGTTTTCAACCGCACAATCGATCCAAGTTTGAAGCTTTTCCTGAGAAAAACCTTTCGTCCTTCCTTTCATCACTTGAAAATTCACCTTCCGGAGTATCTTTTGACAAGTTCTTGATTTTTATGTTTTTACGCGAAAGACAAACTTCGATCGAAGAAAACCAACTGAATGTGAAATTACAAGCCGCAGAAAGCGCGCGAAAAATTTAAAAGCCTCGATTTGGTTTGGGTGTCCCACACCTGGCTTGAGCCTGCGATCCAATCGAAAGCAAGTACCTGGTCAGCGGTCAACTTCAAAAAAACCTGCTGACCTCGATGAGGTCTTAACTTGAGTCCGCGATATGGTCACGTGCCACTGGTTAGCGGATACCTTGATTTGACAGGTGTCAATTGGCTATAAGATGGATGTCCAGTATCAAAGACTTACGCTGTAAACTAGCTGGTCAGCTGGGCCAGGTGGAGTATGGCCGCCATGTTGGATTATTATGATTATTATTAGGATATTATTAATTATTGGGCGACTCCGTCGTCGTCGTCGTCGTCGTCGTGCGTACGCGCCCACGAGCAATACCGCTAGCCATTTTTACCATGAGAAAAGCAGTTGACGGGTTACTATAGGTATGGTGCTCCGCTTGGCGGCCCTGCGGGCCGCCGGAGCTCCGCTATTAATTCAGTGGCATTTCATATTGGCATACATGGAGGGGCGGACGTACGTACGGTCGGTCGGTCTTTTCCAAATTTTCTCAGACGGATGGGTTACCATATTTTCTTACCCATGGTGATCCGCTCGCGCGCCTTCGACTCTAGTGCATAAAGACACACAGGCATGGACACTCATTGACATACCTATGCCAGCGGACTAGAACATCATCAGACTGAAGAGGAGAAGGTGGAAAGGCATCAGGATTTAGTATTTGAAATCAGAAGGATTCATGGTGCCTCGAAAGTCACAGTAATACCTATCGTGATTGGTGCACTTGAAAGTACCTCGAAAAATGCAAAGACCTGGAATGGAAGCTAGATCTACCTGACATTTTTGGAAGTGTACAGTTGTCGGCCATCCTCGGAACTGCCCACCTGTTGCGGAAAGTGTTGTTTCTCTAAGTTGCGGGGAGTTTCTAGGACATGACCCAGAAGAACACCAGAAAACTGTGGAGAATCCAATAATAATAATAATAATGATGATGATGATGATGATGGTGGTGTTGATGATCGAATTGGAATATGGATATGTTGATTTTTGAGGAGAGGGTAAAACGGGAGTCCCCAGAGAAAAAACTCTCGGAGTAGAGTATAGACTTTCGAAAAAGTCCTTCGTCCTATTTAATATGGCGCGGGACGAAGGAATTTTCATAATTGATTGGCGCCAATTTTAGCGACCCAAAAACGGGTCGCTGCGCTTAGATCAATCAGAGTAGGTCTTTGGGACCCTCGGGGATAAAGTTGTCAATCAATTGTAATTGTGAGCAACGAAACGTGACTTGCGTTTGAAATTCCAGCGTGGGATCGATTGCAAAAGCAATAACTAATGCTCTTCTTCCAAATACGAGTCACGCCACTCCCCATTTTTGGCGCGAAACGCAAAGGAAAACCCTTCAAGCGAGACAAGTCGACCTCTCGCGACTTCGTCGCTCGCTCAGCCGCTTCGCAGCCTCGCTCGATCGCTTCGTGGCCTAAAAGGCTCGCTCCTCCCGGCATTTCTGCTGTGAGACTTGAGAGGTTGACTTATGGCAAGTCTAAGTAGAGTATAGAACCAACAACAAACTCAACCCGCATATGACGCCGAATTGAACCGGGGGCACATTGGTGGAAGGCGAGTGGCCAGACCACTACGTCAACCCTGCTTTCCAGGACCGTATTTCTTAGCGGTTTAAAAGTGGGTGTCTGAAAGTGGATGCTAGTGTGGTTTTTGGAAAATGTGTTTTTTCTTCTTCCATTTCTTAAATGATGGCCAGCGTTTGACTATTCGGGGCAACCGCGATGGACTGAAGTTGGTTTCAGACCACACTTTCTAGATCTCAGTAAACGCAGTCTGACCTTCGTTTCATTAAACGGCATAGTGTTTTGTAAGTCGCAATAATGTTCCTTCCTTCAGTTTAAAGAGCACTTGGAAAGAAAATGTAACGATTGACTGATTAAATTTGACGGAAACTAATTGGATATCTGATTAAAGGCCATTATACAAACCAGAAAAGGCCGACCAGATTTATCGTTCAGTACAGGGACCGCAAAAGTGGAGTGGCTAGTAATAGGGCTTTAGCCCAATTGCGACCACTTTTTATTTTTGGATTGATATTTTAGGGAAGGATTCATCCAATCGTTATGAAACTTGGCAAGCAATTTGGTATCCGCATGCTTACCCATTTAACATGCTCTTTTATCTTAAATTTTGGTCATGTGACCATCTAACGGCTTAAAACGATGCAAATCCTTAGTCGAAATTAAAACGGGTATGGAAAGCCATCCTACACAAATATTTTTTGTTCTTTGCTCTCTTGCTTATGTTAAGGGCTTCACCATGCCGCCTTTTAATCATGTCCACGTCTTAACGGAAACGGTAAAATAAGACAAATAGGTCAAGTGACCTAATTAATGTCCAAATATCTCACAATGAAAATGAACTGTACCCAATTAAAAGGCGGAATCACATTAAAATGATTTTTCTAAACATTTTAAAGTACAAAGATTTGAGAATTTCTAAGTGCAAACGTTTCCCATTTCCAAAAACACGCATGGTGACGTCATTAATCAAGAGATGTCACGTGAGACTTAAGACAACTTTCATGTGGTCAAACAAGTGCTATACTTTTCTTATTCAAAATTTATGATGAGAATAAGTTATCTGATATGCAGAAAATAAAAGCGCTTTGAAATCTTTGCGGGGAGTCGTTAATTATAAATATCCAAGCCTTAACACACTTGAGTTGTATCTACCTTAAAAGGAAGCGCGTGCGCGTAAAAAGTAGCGCGCGCACAGTTTAAACGTATTTGAAATTAATGTTAAGGCCATCAGGCGCCGCGGTTTCCAGCTGAAAAAGTAGCTTCATTTCCAGTTGTTTGCGGAGGATGTTGGTTCCTCTATACAAACGTATACTCCGCAACTGGATATCTGTGATACTGTGACCGGCGGAATTAAAATGTTATGCCACAGGAAACCCAGGTGTGTTGTCGCGTATTTTTTAAAAATCAATTAACACTTTATTGACAAAAACAACAAACAAAAAAGAGTTACATAAGACGGTTAAGTATACAATTTTTCTAAAAGAAGAGAAAACAAACAAGCTAATTTATTATTTCATTACATACTTACAATATGAGGGCTTTTAAACACACACACACGATAAATTTAGAGGTCTTGAATGTGAGGGAGGATCGCTTTCCAAACTTATTATGACTATCTACAACATCATTTTGCTCAGCTATGACACGCTCCAATTGATAATCATTTTTTATTTTTGTTTTAAGAAGTGAAAGTGAAGGATTCACGTTGAGATGTCTACATTGGAAGATAACTTGTTTACCTAGTAATACAATATGGTTAATTAATTGCGTTTCTTTTCCAAAGAGCCCAAACATTATACTCGCACCTATCAAACACTGAATTGTAGAAAAATAATTTTTCAACCATTTAGCTACAGAAAGACAAAAAGCACTTGAAATTGGACAATGTATAAATAGATGCTCGAGGGATTCCTCTGATATTTGACGAAAAGAACACAAAGGTGAACTGACTATTCCTATTTTATGGAGGGCTTTATTTGTATAAAGGATTCTATTTAAAACCTTATACTGAAATTCTCTTATCTTCGAGTCTAGTGAAGCACTTCTACGGAGAAGATAAATATCTTTCCAAGATAAGTCATGTAATGGAAATAAAAGTTCGTGTTTAGATATTGAAATCGGGCGTTTCTCAATTTTCTTGATCAGTTGCCAATATAAGTTTCTGGAACAAGCGGGAAATAAAGAGTCTTGAGGCTCGAGGGCCTCGGGCAAAGTGTTTGGCACGTCCCTTAAAAGGGTCTTCCACTCCGATGGGATAGAGTCAAAGACACTCATAAGGACAAAATACTCCGCACCGGTCACGTTTTGATCTTGTTATGTCCTCCATGATTTCCTTCTACCAAAATCAGTCAAAATATCACTTACAGTAAGTAATCCTTTCCTTAAAAGTTTGTTCCTAGACAAAGGTTTTCCATTAATATATTTATACACAAGAACTTGTTATTCCATATGATTTTATTTAGCACATCAGGTAAACTGGTAACCGGTGATGTCTTATAAAGCGCCCATTCAGTTAAGCAGTCCTTGTAAAATTTAGGAAGAGTCCTTGGCAAAAATCGTACATTGTAATTACATTTAGTTAAGAAGGTGCCCCCAAAGTCATTAAGATAGCTATCAAGAAACAATTTCCAGGTACTATTATGACCATCGAGATATTTCTTGATGCACATGATTCTTTGAGCCTTGATGAGTGTTCCACCATCTTTATAGTCACTTATAAGTGTGAGGCGCTTTATGTTATCTTTTCCCGAATTCCAAATAAAATCGAAAAGAACAGTATTCACCTGCTTCACAATCTCTTTGTTAAAGGGATTAATGATGCTCGGAACATAAATTTGGGGATTGCGAAGGTCTTAATAATTTGAATTCTACCAATCAGTGTTAAGCTTCTCCACCGCCATGCATTGATAGATTTTTGAATGCAATAGTAATAATAATAATAATAAATTACGAATTTATATTGCGCAGTTTCCATGACGAGATGATCAACTGCGCATTACAACAATGCGTGGAATAAAATAACAAATAATAAATACTAATTACATCATGTGTAGTATAAAATATTAAAAGCCGAGCTAACTAAGAATAAAAAGCCTTACTAAAAAGATTCGTCTTTAAAAGTTTTTTAAAAGTGTCAACAGATTTAGCCATTCTAATATCTGAAGGTAAATCGTTCCAAAGTTTTGGCGCCGAAGCAACGAAAGCACGGTCGCCCAGGGTTGTTAAAGTTTTAAAATTCGGATGAGATAACAGTAATCCGTCGTTAGATCGCAATCCATATCTTGAGTTTAAAGGCTTAATTTTGACAAGATCATTGATATAGGACGGTGCTAATTTGTGAATGACTTTGAAAGTTAAAAGTAGAACCTTAAAATTAATACGAAATAAGACAGGAAGCCAATGCAGCTGATGGAGCACTGGGGTAATGTGGCAAAATCTGCCCTGCATAACAACAAGTCTGGCGGCTGCATTTTAAACTCTCTGCAATTTGTCAATATGGCACTTAGGCACACAATATAATAGACTATTACAGTAGTCTATTCGGCTACTAATAAAGGAGTGGATAAGAGTTGTAGCTGAATCCATTGAAAGGTGTTTCCTTAATAGTTAAATATCTTATATTGCGCGAGTTACATAGAGGATGCTCACTCGCGCATTACAAACTGAGATGCTTTGAATATTAAAACACTACAACAGATTGTACACACACACACACACACACACACACACACATATATATATATATATATATATATATATATATATATATATATATATATATATATATATATATATATATATGCCTATATATCTATTACATGGAATTTTAAGCTAATACAATGATTTAAATTATATAACAATGTTAAACCCTTAAAATTAGAATTAACTACAACTCAATCGTACGCCTTCCGAAAAAGATAGGTTTTGAGTTGACGCTTAAAATTACTTATGTTAGTAGAAGACCTGATTTGTAGGGGTAAAGAGTTCCATAGTTCTGGTCCAGCCACAGTAAAAGAGCGGTCACCAAGGGTAGATAGAGTTCTTAATGTAGGTCGCTGGAGTAGCAATCTATCATCGCCTGTTCTTAAAGAGTATCTAGAAGGAATCTTGTACTTTAAAAGTTCGGATATGTAATCAGGAGCCTGTCCATTTAGCGCTTTGTAGCAGAGAAGTAGAGTCTTAAACTGAATTCTTTATTTAATAGGTAACCAGTGTAGGTTGAATAGTGAGGGAGTAATATGATCAAAGCGTTTGACATTACAGATGATCCTAGCGGCAGCGTTTTGTACGCGCTGAAGTTTCTGTAGCTGGCATGCAGGTAGTCCATACAAGAGAATGTTGCAATAATCGAGCCGACTTGTCACAAACGCATTAATTAAAATCTGAGTACAATCAGGGCTGAGAAATTTTCTAATTTTCCTAATATTATATAAATGATAAAAGGCGGCTGTGCAGATCTTATTAATGTGTTTGTCCATCTTTAACTGATTATCCAGCCAACAGCCGAGGTTCTTAATTTCACTACTAGGAGCAATTGTATAATCACCCACCGTCAAGGTGTCAATGTTGACCTTTGCGAGTTGCTGTCTTGTTCCAATAATGACAAACTCTGTTTTGTCGCCATTCAGTTTCAACCTGTCCGATAGCATCCATTCCCTCATGTCCGCAACGCAGCTTTGCATGGCCTGAACAGCGGCCAATTGTTCATCATTAGAGTTGGCATTGAAAGAGATGTACAGTTGTGTGTCGTCGGCGTACGCGTGTACATCAGGTAGATGGCGCTCAATAACCTTAAACAGTTTGCTGGTATAGAGGATAAACAGGAAAGGTCCAAGGCAAGATCCTTGAGGTACGCCATACTTTGTTTCAAATTTATTGGAAGTTGCGCCATTGATCTAGACAGAGAGGAAGGAGCCGGTTGTGCAGATAAGTTTTAAACCAGGAATAAACGTGTTCTGAGATACCAAAGACAGTGTGAAGGCGATCGAGCAAAACAGAGTGATCGACAGTATCGAAAGCTGCGTTGAGGTCAAGTAGTACAAGAAGAGTGGATCGCTTCTGATTCATATTAAGCAGTATGTCGTTTTTTACACGAAGCAGCGCAGTTTCTGTGCTGTGGAATTGTCGGTATGAAGACTGGGCTTTAGGATAGAGTGCATGCGCAGTCAAGTGATCATGGGTTTGACTGAACACTTCTCTCTCTACCAGTTTCGAGACAAATGAGAGATTGCTGATAGGACGTAAGTTGCTGAAAATAAGTTCTGCTTGTGGCTTCTTCAACCTCGGGGAACGTCAGCCAGTTTCCAGTCATCATGGAAGTGTCCAGTTTGCAGTGACAGATTAAGCATTCTGGTAACTACCGGTAACAGCACATCCAGACACTCAATCACAAGAGGGGTAGGCATGGGATCCAGTGAGCAGGATTTCTTGGTAGATTTCATGATTAAACGGCCGACATCATCCTCGCTTAAGACCGAAAACGATTCAAGATGGGCTGTACATGTAGAGCGTGATTGTGTGAATGGATAAGAAAAAGTGGCAGCTGTGTCCAGTTCGCTGGGAATCCGATTGATCTTTTGCACAAAGAAGTTTCCAATGTCATTTGCTAATACCGTACTGTCGTTATATCCCTGGAAGGTCAAATCTGTTTGCTGGTCAAACAGAGATTTTGCGCACCTAAACAGCTTCCGCTGGTCACTACTGATTTCTTGTATAAAATTGGTGTAGTAGTCTTTCCGAGCATTTTTCATAATGAAAGTGGCACGGTTTTTCTTAGCTTTGAAGATCAGAGAGTCGCTGTGTAGCATTGTCCTGCGCCATTGTTTCTCAGCTCTACGGCGTTCCTTCTTAGTGAGCTTAACCTCACGAATGAACCAGGGAACAATAGGCCTTTTAGTAACGGTCTTAGTGACCACAGGTGCGTGGCGATCAAGGGCAGACATGAGAGTGTTATTATAACACCGGACAAGACCATCCAGATCATACAAATGTGAGTTTTTACACAGGTCAGATTCAGCGAGCTCTTCACGTAATGAATCCACATCAATTGATCCTGAATAAGATCTGAGATTTCTTTGAAAGAGGTTTGTCAATCTTCAGTTTACTGTGAACCGGCAAATGATCGGAAAACAAATAGTCCGTCCATGGCGTTGAGATTTCAAGCGCATCAGATTGCCTCGTTATAATGAGGTCGAGGGTGTGTCCACTTGTGTGAGTTGGGACGGTGACATGTTGTTCGAGTCCAGTACTCTCCAGTAGGTCATGGACCTAATAATATTTCCAAAGTTGAGCTCCTGATACTTTTGCCAGTTATACGTAAAGAAAATGCCTAAAATTTACATTGGTTTGTTAACTTTTTCAACGCCTATATACTCTGGTGAATCATGAAGGCTGCCAAGCCAATACGCTTCTGTTTTCTCTTCGTTCAACCTTAGTCCAGAAATTCTACCAAATCTATCTAAGAGACCTTTCAGCAAGAAAAAGGACTGTGTATCGCTAACAAAAGTTGTACGATCGTCAGCAAAGACACTAAGTTTAACTACACATTTACCAACTTTGATTCCTTTAATGTCATTGCTTTCACAAATACTTATATTGACGATTTCAAGGGCAATAATAAATAGGTATAGTGACAAAGGATCCTCCTGGCGAACTCCTCTATTGACCTCAAAGATATCAGATGTAAAGCCATTACTCATAATACAGCTTGAGATGTCCGAGTAAAGTACTCTAATCCAGTGCAGAAAGGAATCGCCAAAATTAAAAACTTTTAGTTTATGAAACAAATAATTCCAGCTTAAAGAATCAAAATCTTCCTTAAAGTCAAATGTTGTCATAAGGCCCGGAATATTCTGTAGTTTGGTATACTCCATCAAATCATTTATTGACCTCACCGCGTCAAAGATCGTTCTCCCTTGACATATGCGCATTGGTTTTCATGAATGATAAATGGGAGAGTCTTTTCGAGCCTTGTTGCTAGAGCTTTGGACCCGATTTTATAGTCCACATTTAGCAACAATATCGGTCTCCAATTATCCACATATCTTCTATCTTTGTCTTTCTTTTCAATTAACCGAATAATTGCCTGCCGCTGCGAATTTGAGAGTTTACCATTTTAAATATGCAGCATTTAAAGAGTCTACCAGAAGAGTACCTAAAATTGGCCAAAACGTTTTGTAGAACTCAGCCGTAAGGCCATCGTTTCCCGGCGATTTATTTTTTTCAAATGTCTCTAGAACATTCAGTGTAAGTCAGCAATCCATCACAATGTTGGCTTAGGTCAGGGCACCCAACGACAAGTTTCGGTCGATATCTGTTCGGTGGAGGGTAATTCGCCTTGGGTTTTCGGCGTCGATTCAAGACTGCACTCGATTTTCGTAACTAAAACGTGACCTAAAAGATTCGCAATTGCGAAATCATAACCCCTGAGGTTTTCGGAAAGGTCGTAATTGCTGTTTATGGCAGTCAAAAACGTCAGCTAGCATTTTCGGAAAGAAAATAGTTCCCTAGAATGGTCGTAGAAAGTTCATTTCAGCTTGCATTTTCTCAAAGAAAGATTTTGTTCCCTGACATTTTCGGGCAAGTAAACTTCAGCTAGGGAATCCGAACAGATGAACTTTTTCTAGCTTATGAAAACATCACTTCAAACAAACTTCAAACACCACAAGTTCTTAAAAATACCTTTCTACATCTTTTGGTTGATTTGGCTCATTGGGTGCCCCTGTTAGGTTATCCGATAACTTTGGTATGTTTAAGTTCTGAGTTTGAAAGGCATGGAAAGCATCTTCAACGAAATCTGAATCTCTGTTATCGTATAGATCTTGATAGAGTCCTTTTAATTCAACCATAATAGCTTTGCAGTTTGTCACTACTCGTCCTTGTTTGTCAAACAACTTTCGAATACAGTTTATCTTATTTCTGGATTTTTCAAGACCCCAAAACATTTTTTTCTCCTCTGTTATACCAAGTATCTTTGGACCGTATAATGTTTCCACGAGTAAAGCAATCAAACTCAGAGTCATATTCACTTTTAAGTTTTTCAAGCCGCAGTGTATTCTGTTCTGTAGGATGACTAGCACAAAGTTCCTCACTTTCTTTAAGTTTCTTTTCAAGATCGGTAAGTTTATTCCCGTTCTGTCTTTTGCCTTTGTTTTACTATAAGAAATGATGCATTGTCTGATTTTATATTTGACCATCTCTTGAAATTCTGTTAACCAATCTTGGTAACTAGAGGCAGTAAGATTAAGGTAGTTGTCATCATTTAAAAGGCTAGAGTTGAAGATCCAATGCGATGGGCCCCGGACTTTGTCCTCAGAGCCGAGTGGTCAGATTTAATAGAAGGTGTTATATCCGAATCTTCGATAAAGTCCTGAAGACCATCGCTAATCAACCAATAATCTAGGCGTCGCTGAATAAGAGGTTTCTTTTGTCTCCAAGTAAACTTTCTTTATTTAGGGTTCCTAATTTGCCAAATATCAACGAGATCGTATGCCAGTTTAATCTTCATAATATTTTTAAACCGGGTCTTTTTTATGAACACGTCCACCATAACTGTCCAATTCTTCATCTAAATGATCGTTAAAATCACCTCCGATAATCAACTGACTACTAAACGTTCCATCCGTTTCATCTAAAATTGACAAAATTCTTGAAAAAAAAAAGAACATTGCTCTGATGTTACGTTTGGGGCGTAAATGTTTAGTAATGAAAACGGAGAATCTTGAATCAGAGCATCTATAAGAACGTAACGACCGTCAGAATCAGACTTATAGTCCGGAAGATAAGCGTAAAATTGTTCAAATTGGTGATACAAGTACCAGATTTCATATACCTGATCCTTTTTGGGTAGGTAATGATATAATATTAGGATCCAGTCTGGATCCTAATCTTTTCACCAGTTATTGGCTAATGGAAAATTCCCATATGTTTTCTATAAGAAACCAAGGGTAACCAATTTCTAAAGCAACAATGAAAATATTTAAAAGAGCCGTTTGAGCTATATGTTTTTGTGGCTTTTTAGCGGTAACACTTTTATGACATATTATAACGAAAACCTCCACGAAATAACAAGTTTCTAGCTTACAAAATGTTACTTAGGAGGTTTTTTCATTCTTGGTAGCAATTGCCATTGCAAGCACACAGCTCAGTGCAGGGAAGATTTGCCTTTGTGTACTTGCAGTCTCGACATGCACGCTTGCAACCACATCTGATGAGCTCATTGCACGCTTTTGATGCTTCAGGTAGGGTTGTCCAGGTCGGTATCCACCCGTCTGAAAATAGATGCCATCTCCACTGTGCTGCACTTGGAAGTTCCTGGAAAGAATCTAGTGTGCGCCCCCAGACATGACCTGCTTGAAATGCTGCCCTTTTGACGTGTTGTTCCAGGGCAGCCTGGGTTGGCGGGATACTCTCGATACTTCTGGTGCCTTGCGAAAACATGGACTGCCGCGCTTTGTTGATATACTGGTGTGAGGTCGTTCGGTTATACATTATAACCACGAACCGTTCCAGCACTCTGAATTGCTCCTCGGAGAGCGTTGTCTGTGGCGATGACAGAGTACGAAAAACGTCGGTCGCCTCAGGATAACACTTCCAAGCTTGAAATGCTGTCTTCTTACCCTTTCCGGAGAAATATGATACCGTATCGCATCCGGTGAGTGCATGGAAGAATGGTAGCCCTTCACATTGCTGTGTGGTAACAGAGCTGGTTATCTTGTGAATTGGCAAATAGCGCAATTGCTTGCCAACGCCAAAGGCTATCCCCAGCTCCTCTACTTCCAACTTCTGTGCGAATGCGATTGCCAAGATGCATGACCACGTCCGTATCAACAGTTCGTTTAAGAATCTTCTTCATACCGCTCACAGAGGCATGCTTTGCAAGGACGAAGATACGGGTATCTGCTTCCTCATGGTTACAAGGTGCCAGTCCCGCCTGAGACGTGGTGGAACTGATTACATCCATAGCAGCCGTGCTGATTACTTCTACATCGGATAGTCTGAGAGATTCAACGCTTGCTGCAAGATACTGGAATAGCTCCTTCTTGTTGTCTTCCAGCCTCAGAAACGACTTCCAGTTTAAAGGAATTGCCGCATCGTCGCATACACGTCTGCGACTTCCTGTGCCTCTGGCCTCGCGTGAACCATGCTTGAGGCTGTTCTCCAGGTAACGGTCCCACACCAAATCGATTCTTTTTACATTCTGTGCGCGATAGTTGATGACGTACGGGAGAAAGACAGTATCCGCGTACTCCTTGAAGGTCTTGCACTTACTAGGCGAAAGCATATTAACAATAGCTGCGCCATCTAGAACAACTGCATCAACCGAAGGACGCTCCAACGTTGTGTTGACTTCGACGCATGCGATAAGCTCCGCTTTCTGTCCTGTACGCATTTTGACATTACACGAAAGTGCAGGTGGACTTGAACTGTTTTCGTGCTTGAAAAATTCCTCCAGATTTCCCTCTCTTACGTGGAAAGCAGTGTACAGTCTGGAAAAGAGTCGGCAGTCACTCATGGGATCGACAACTTGATTTCTTGTGTTACTTGATTGCCGTTTCTCAGGGGTGCCGAACAAAGGTAGGTTGCATCGTTGTATAGTATCTGTGATGAGTTTCGAACGCTTAATAAGTAGCTCCTCTACATATTTGTCGTGCATCGACTGCCCTTTAACCTTGGCTTCTGAAACAGCTTCCACTACACAGTTAGGCATGATTTGCATAGTGTCCAATACAAGAAGATCGGCACTATCTTCATTGAATGGGTTACCCATTTCTTCAATTACACCAATCAGGTTTTTAACGTCTCTAGCAAAAGCGTTCTGAACAGATGGGACTTGCCCGTGGTGACGGGTATCAGCCGGTTTTCGTACGCCTTATGTACTCTCGAATTCTTTTACTATTCTTGCTATTTCGGGACCTGCTACCATCCAACGTCGGAGGGCTGCGGGACTTTCCGTTAGTCCTACTGCTCCACCGTCCTCTTTAATCATCTCGTTCTCCTGTTCGTGGTTGTGGTCTAGAGAAATCTTCGAGAATATGTGCTGAGATTTCTGCACAACAAACTTCCCTTGTTCGAACTCGGCGTATACTGATGGTTGCCTCTCCTTTAGGTTGACGAGATCTCTGCTGTGGATGGGAAGCCATCTTGAATAGTTAATTAAATCGAGAGCAAACATCCAAGGGGCAAGCTTACCAAGAATCTGTACATATAGGGAAAAGTTGCCTTCTCTCATAGACCTGACAAATTCTAGAACCAATAGTTCTAATTCAAGCATAGTTGACTAGAAAAGAAAATGGGGATGTGCGTCACTCTGCTTCTGCACCCAAGTAGTAAAATCTTGAGGTTCCCTATTGTCATCGACACTAGCCTTGTAAGCCTGTCGCTGTAAGATGTACAGTGCACTTGCGCTCACTTGATGTGCATAGCGAGACCTGGTGATTTGGGCCGCCTTTAGTATAGCATCTGCCCTTCCACGGGTTGTAATGTCTGCCTGGACTAATGCGCTATCCCACCCACTGTTGCTTAACCATTGTCCGACCATCTTCAGTGAGGCCATCTCTATGTGAAGCCCACCCATAATCACAATATAGCTTCTCTCGCCATACGTATCTGCTTTCTCCCACTGGATCTGCTTTGCAATGGCGTAAAGGGGCTGGTCCATTGCAATTATTGGCGTCTGCCCGTGATTAATGTATGCGATTGCATCCTTCACTAATTCATAGAATGTTGGATCATTGCCTAACTGTGTGCATTTTCTTCGAAGAGAGGTAAAAGCGACGTCATAGCAGTAGGTGAGAAAGCTCTGGTTTGCAAGGAAGCAAAGTTCGCCGACCACCACAGATACTCCTTCTCCGCCAGCTTTTCCTTCACGAGCAGTTCTTCGACCTTATTGAGCCACTGACACTCGCATTTCATATTTTCAGTGACCAAATCTGGCGTGCGGTTTGTTAGCATTACAGTCTCCTGGAACATAATAATCTTTCTTCGATTCTTGTTCCATGTAGGGTTGAATACCAGTGTAGATGTCGGTAAGATTAGACACAGTTTTCCTTTTTGGTAGGTCAGAATTTATTAGAACTCGATCTCTGTCGATGCCATCAAAGTCATTAGTAGGGTGCTCGGTGAGAGAAATCGCTGTTCCATGAAATGAGTCTTTAGCTGTACGTGAGCTTGGGTTGTGATCTATGTTGTCCACACTACCCGCAGTAAACAGTGTCTTTTCTAACTTTGAGGAACACACTACGCCGTCCTTTTCAAATTGTGCGCAGACACGGTTTCCTAGATCTGCTGAAATTTGCATCACTCGGTCGTAAGAAATGGATAGTCCTAATCTGTAGAGCTTATCTACTAAGGCCTTCTTTCTGGTTTCAGCGTGAACTAGTAGTCCCAGGTAGACTGGTAATGGAGGCTCTCTATTCTGGTCGTTTCTGGTTGCTGTGGCATCAGACTGCGGGTCCCTGTGACGTTTCACGGTATTAAAGATCAGCAGCTTGGAAAGCATCACACCTGCGTTCATGCCCATCGTATCTTGCTCATTGATGGTTTTCACGCTTGGTCCCTCTAAAGTCATCTTAAAAAGCGCGAGGAGTAAGTCAGGTATTGCAGAGCGATGACAGTCGGTATCAAATGTACCATTAAAGCATTGCTTCTTAGCGAATAGCTCTTTCCTAACAAGCATTGCAGCTTTGGAAAGATACATGGCCTCATTGTCATAGTCATGAGTTGAGCAAATTGTAAAGCTGTACCAATGTCACTAGAGAATGCTAGCTTTACTTCTTTTCCTTCAATATACGCGCCAAGCTCTGGTATTTGGGCGAGAAGGCGATCCTTCAATCTAGTGCTATTTACTCGGTCTGGAACATGTGCTCCGAGCTGCTCAAGTGAAGACGAGTACATTTTTACCAAGTCCGGTAACTTAAAGACCCTTGGCCTTGGAGCCTCCTCTATATACTAAACAAGTTATGCTAAAGCAATAGCCTCCAAAGAAACCTGAGATGTGTCATTATCTTCTTGCTCTTTCGAGGGTCTAATATTTCTAACTCGATTGTAAAGAGCAGTAAGACATGATGCGTGGTAGTATGCATCCAGGGCATGCATATCACCAGCTATCAACTTTGACAACAGCTTGTGGTCTTGAAGTTTTGTGGTTGCTGCTCTTACATTGCTATCAATAGCAAGTGTTGCTGCTCTACGAAGATTATTACCTGTTATGACATAAAATTTCGAAATATCAGAATAATGCATTTTCACTGAATTTATTTTGCCTCTTTTTACGATCTCGTTCACAAGTTATGTTTTCTGGTTGTAAATTCTAACAGAGATAAAGTTTGTTATTCAGTGAGGTTATATTTCTGCACAAATGTATCAGCTCACACTTGTTTACAATTAAACCTTGGAGAAGCCTTGGTCATACTGACGTAGTGTCAATTACACATCCATTCAGTTTTCGTTATCCTTTGACAATATTCAGTTAGAGTATTTGTGAATATATGATGAGATGTTAAATGCAAAAAAAAAGTTACATGAAGTAAAGAGCAAATGCGTAACACGCGTAACGCGTAAATAACCAATGTCGATATACAATCGTCCCGTGTTCGGAGTTGCAGGAGCACACAATTGCATTCGAGCACGAACACACGAGGGAATTCCGGAACCAATTGAATTTCAGAACGAAAAGGTGACAGCTGATCTCTGCGCTTTGACCATGTGCTTTGACCGAAGCGACATCTCGCAGCGAAAACGTCAGCTTTTGGAGTGATTTCGGTGAGTGAACTTTTGCTTTTCTAACTTTTATGATGAATTTCTTAAGAGTTTCCTTCTCAATATGTCACAGCTTTCGAAGTACGGGTCAATCCCGCCGAATGAAAAGCCTTAAAAGATGTTTGCAAGTCTTAGAGCAATGCTCTCGGCGCCAAAAGAATGGCCACGCAGCAAGGTTGACATTGATAACTGAAGTGCTTGGAAGGAACGACATCAAGCTTCATCAGCCCCATTTGTGGAGAAAAAACCTTTGAGGGAATTACTGAGCCCCGTTTGGGGAAAATTGAGCCCTCTTAGGGAGTAAAATGAGTACATGTATCTTCCCTATATATTTTCAATCCATATGGGATTTCAGTTTTTACTTGTTCTCATGGGGTAGATGCTCTGCCAAATATGTGAAATAAAACATAAACCTTGACATTATGTCACGAGGAAGCACTTTCGTGTTAACACTTTTGTAATAATGCAGTTATGTCACGAGGAAGCACTTTCGTGTTAACACTTTTGTAATAATGCAACATATCATTGTATTAGATTGTATTTTCATAGGAATTCTCTTGTGTTGTGTTGCAGTTAATATAGTAAACTGAGTACATGTATCTTCCCATATATTTTTAATCCATATGGGATTTCAATTTTTACTTGTTCTCATGGAGTAGATGTTCTGCCAAATATATTTCCATAACAACACTTTCTTGTTAACACTTTTGTAGTAATGCAACACATCATTGTATTAGATTGTATTTTCACATTTAAGGAGTTCTGTTGTGTTGTGTTGCATTTGACATAGTAAAACGACTATCTTCCCATATATTTTCAATCCGTATGGGATTTCAGTTTTTACTTGTTCTCATGGGGTAGATGTTCTGCCAAATATATCCATATAAAAATGTGAAATTAAAGGTCTACATATAACGTTGACAGTTATGTTACAAGGAAACACTTTCGTGTTAACACTTGCATTTATGCTTTTAATTATAATGTTATGTAACATTGTATCTCCACAAGTAGTTCTGTTGCAGTTTTAATAAAAATTTGACTTATTAAATACTGCTTGTTACTGCTTCACGTTTTTTCCTGCTATGACCATTTCCACACATAAATATGACCCTCTATTTTGGGAAGTTCTTTGAACTTTCCATTCTGCAACACCAGCAAAACACAAAACAATTGCTGAAAAAACAATTTGGAGAGGGTGGGCAGGGGCAACCACGGGCATTACTAAAACACGAAACAGCGAAACGAAACACCGAAACAGCTATTTTTGTACTACTTTGATGGTGAATAAAATAGACAGGCCAAACACGACTCCCATTGGTCCTTTGTATCGTTGACCTTCAAAGTTTGGCTCTTACGACTATATCGTACTCTAACATTCGAGGATCTCTTTTTCTCCCAGCCAACAGTGTGAACTCCATTAGCCAGACTGTTAGCCTGTATAGCAGACGTTTTGGCTTTTTGGTGTAACGTGAACGTTCGTTTAAAGACCGCCATTTTGGAAGCCACCCAAGGAGAGAACTGGGGACGGTCAGTGTAAGATATAGATTGCGGACTAGAGACCAGGACTGCGGACCCGGACTGCGGACTGGGTATAAACGAGGACTGAGTATAAAATATGGACTGAAGGCTGCGGACTGGGTGCAAACCGCGGACTGAGTACAAAACATTGTACAAAAAGCACGGAGCAACGAAATGTATTACTGCACTCAAATTCTTGAACTGTAGGAAAGGTGCATACAATTGCTGTAAATATTACCAGAGTACAGAGAAAACCTACCTATTTTGACCTCGAGCTCTTCATGATAGGAAAAATGGCGACGCCTGTCGGTTATAATGTCATGTACGGTAATTGTGTTGTACCATTTTGGCACGGAAAAACCGCTTGTTTGAAATCCTTTTTTTTTAAACGCTCAGAATTGTCTGATCGAGAATCCACTTTATTTGATTTATGTTCGCAAATACGGATTTGGACTTTCTCCCAGAAAAGAAACGCACCGGTATTTCCTGTTTAATCTTCTCTGCACCAGTGGCCAGTTGCAGTCCAACGAGCACACATTTCCATTTACAGCATTTATATCTAGATTTGTGACCAGCAATTTTGTGATGCACACCAGTGCAAGGTCCGGTTGCCTTTTATATGCCTTTCTGTTTCCATTCTTCCCAATAATAATTTCTTCGACTCCCTCGATCTATTGTTAAACTCGTGGAGTAAAGTACAATTTCAGGATGAAGTCTCTACTCTTATACTTTCTCTAGCTCGGTCGATGTTGGAACTGAGCATTTCGTGTAACTGAGCATTATTATGTACGTGACAAATCTTGACACGGAATAAGCAGACTCGAGGATTTTTTTAATCCCATGCTGGGCCAATACAATCCTAGTTTTGTTCTATACTCCCTTTTTTATACTCGGTCCGCTTTTTGTTCCTTGTCCGCAGCCTTCAGTCAGCGTTTTATACCCAGTCCGCAGTCCGGGTCCGCAGTCCGGGTCTGCAGTCCGCAATCCATGTCTTACACTGACCGTCCACAGTTCTCTCCTTGGATGGCTTCCAAAATGGCGGTCTTTAAACGACCGTCCGTACACCAAAAAGCCAAAACGTCTGCTATACAGGCTAACGTTTAACGGAAAGGGGTTAATGAAAACGCACCATGCAGTCTGGCTAATGGAGTTCACACTGCTGGCTGGGAGAAAAAGAGTCCAGTGTCATCAGTCATTCATTCATTCTTTATATCATATCAATAAAACCGTTTGTTATGTAACTAATACACACCCTTCACACAATGACCATACCACACTATTTCATATAATGACCATACCACACCGGATGGTTACACGAAATTCACATTACCTCAACATAGCACTAGACACACGTTCGCATTGCGGACCTATTTTTTGAAATAGACAAGAGGATGCAACAAATGTTGACTTGTTTGAACAAATAATGCATAAAAGAATAAAAACCTCATCTTATCACTGAGCATTAAAAAAAACGTATCATACAAGTAAGTTGTCATTGCTTTACTGTTGTGTTTTACTTAGACCAAATTAAAACTTTATCTTGAGTTTCCTACCCGCTTCTTTGCAAAAAGAAGCATTGCTTCATGTCATCTCTGGTCAAAAGCTTGGCTGCTGATCCGAGGGAAACTCGTCTAGTTTTGATCGGAAGTTGCTAAACCATCTGGACGTAAAAAACAAACAAAACCACTGACATCCAATGTTAACAAAGAAACATCTACAGGGAACTGCCCCAGCACGCACCCAGCCCAAGAAACTTACTTGAACGGCATGATTACCTACTTGAAATAGTTGTCAAATGGTCTCAGGGGAGCTCCAGATCTCATTTACTGACCCAATTTTCCTTTGAAAAGAGAGTTAAAAGCCTACTAGGTGTGAATTGTTTTAAAGCGTAAAGAAAAACGCTTCTAATGAGTAGCATTGAATAATGACAAATGGCGAAAAGAGACTGATACCAATATTTGCATAGGAGCATATTTCCCGTTTATAAACAATTTATCAGGTTCAGCTTTGCTAAAAGCCACCTTCAGTCCTTTTTTTTTTTTTTGCCTCCTTCAATTTGGGCATTTGTTTTCTTCTTCGTTCAATTATTTCCTTCGGAAAGTCCTCCAGAACTTTTATCTCTGACGCGCGATTAAGGTAATTACTATGAAAATGACGTACTATCCAGAATTTTTTCAAACTTGCCACAATTGATAGTTATACATAGGACGTTGAAAAAATGCAATAAAAATATGGGGTCACCGTGCTTGTTTTCGCCCTGTGTGCCCGTTATTCTAAGTGATTTTACTGAGTTGCGCGAGAAATTGAGCAACCCCCAATAATTGTTATTATGTAGCAAAAACTATAAATAGTAGTGAAACCTAGAGCCTAATTGTTTTTCTGGGCTATAATCTTTCAGTATAGAGATTTCAAATTGCCCGATCTTGCAAATAATGTAAGCGAATTGGATCTCTAAGTAATCAATTCATACTCCTTCCTGGCTCCAAATCCAAATTTTTTTTATATTAACTAACAATATTTTACAGCAGCGAAATATGTACATCAATAAAATACGAAAAAGGTTTACATTATAAATAGCTTACTTTGTCATCCTTTCAATAATAATAATAATGATGATGATGATGATGATGATGATAATATTAATAATTTAGAATTTATATAGCGCATTTTCCATGTGTATATGATCAAATGCGCTTTACAAGCAGATGAAATTGGAATTTATTTGGAAATGTTGGTCTTTGTGGAGAGGGGAAAACCGGAGAACCCGGAGAAATACCTCTCGGAGCAGAGACGAGAACCAACAACAAACTCAACCCACATATGACGTCGAGTTCGGGAATCAAACCCGGGCCACATTGGTGGAAGGCGAGTGCTCTCACCACTGCGCCATCCCTGCTCCCCCAATTTAAAAATAACAAACAAGAAGACAAGGAAAGAAAAGGAAATTGAGACATAACACACCACAACAACAGCAACGATTGAACAACGGACGAATAGTCGTGTCGGTGTAAGCACCCATTTCTTTTGAGAATAGTCTTTCGTGTTGTTGATTTTTCTTTCTGTTTCGTATTTGAGAACAATTTTGTTCTTGAAGCCCGTAATTTCCGGATTCATTAATTTGGCTTCTTCTGCAGTCCCACAAAAACGCATTAAGTAAAGGGCATTGTTGGGTTAGTATTGCATCATGAAAACAATTGTAGAGAAAAATATATGTACCAGTTGATTTGATGAAAGAAATATCAATAAGACTCAAAATCAGACTAGAACTATTGCTTAAGACGTCATTGTGCATCTATGCTTTAATCGTAACTACTCTAGACCAATGAAAACGCGCGTATACACCGTCCATTGTATAAAACGAAAACACTTCTTCATTTAGCTGCCTGAGGGAGCAAAGTACTGTTTGTTTGTAAAGCACTCTCGCACTCTCATTCTCATTCGATTTGTCGAAGGCTGTGAGCTAACTAATATACAGATTTAGCCAAGCCTAAAAGCGGCGCTCCACGATTATTATTATTATTTTTTAATGGTATTGAGCAACTTCGTATGGCTTTCCTTGTACCAATATTTTCTGTTTGGAGCATGCAGTCAACAGGAATTGACCGCGGTTCACTGAAAAATCTCATACAAAACATTAAAAAATTACAATAAAATAATACACGACGCGTAAGTTTGTTCGAAAACAAATTTAACAATCCAAAAACGATCAAACAGTTTTATTCAACATCGTGTTTGACGGTTTAGTCACGTCTCTTAACATTGCATTTTAATACTCTTTATAAATGGCTAGATCAAACATTTTCATCCAACATTTCGTGTTACGAACAAATGTCTGATCATTTAACCACCCCAACCAACAAAGCGTACACAGCCAGTGATAACGTCCAAAATTTCAGCGATAATACGCAAAAAATCGTTTTGTGGACTCACTCTGTCTAGTGTTTAGTGGAACATTGTTTGCGCGTTTAGCCACCCAACGTTATGTTTGATGAAAATGTTTGATCGTTTAACCGGGGCTTTAATTTTACGAGCAGGACTCATGCGATTACGTGTTTATAAGATAAGGGCAAAAGTTTCTTAACGCTGTCGAGGCACTGAAGTCGAAAAACAGTGAGCGAAGCAGAGTAAAAACATTCGTTCGCTTGCAAGTAAAACAACGTATCAAAACAAACAAACAATTCAACTACTTCCTTGCGTCGAAAACGAATAGAGATGAATGTTATTTATATCCAGTCGAGTGAAAAATATAAGTTTCATTGTTGAACAAAAGTAACAACGATTAAACCAAACGTTAAGCTTCAATTTATTTAATTCACCTCACTACTGTCCTGTGTTGTTACCTTGAAAGACAGTACCTGGTCAGCGGTCAACTTAAAAAAAACAGCTGGCCTCGATGAGCTCTAAACTTGAGCCCGCGATATGCTCACATGATCCTGGTCAGCGGATGTCTTGTTTTGACAGCTGTCAATTGAACATAACATGGATGTCCAATATCAAAGATGTGCTGGTCAGGTTCTGCTCAGGTGGCGTATGGCCGTCATGTTGGGCTCAAGTATTGATTATTATTATTATTGTTATTATTATTATTAGGATACTTAACAATTATTCACCGAAGTATAGGTTAATAGTGGTGGATAATTGTTTAGTATATACCACACAAGTTGTATAATTAGTGGACCAAAACATGTCATTACTTCATGTGTGACAATATACCGACAAGCTTCGGATATTGTAAAATCTCGTGCGCCGGTGGTGAATAGTACTTGCTAATCACCTCCAAGTTAACAAATCAGAGCGCGCGAAAAAGCACTATTCACGTGTATGGTATTTAAGCAATATTAGGCTGATTTAGCGCGTGGGCATTTTGTCTGCGCATGCGCTAGACGAGTTTTGTACGCCATTTTGTTGTCTCGAGCTCACTGTAAGAGGTTTTGACTCGAGGATCTACGCCTACAAGTGGATTCCATTGAACGAAATGAGCGAGAACATCATGTACACATATAGTACTAACACCATGACCTGTTAAGGTATTTGTGATTCAATTCGGCCTCGATATTTTAGCGATCAAAGTTCCGCTGTGGAAGGAAAACGGCACCAAGTCAAGGGATTTTACCAAGGGATCACTCCACATCACGAAGGTCACACAAGAAGACAAACAACAGAGGTGAGCGTGTAGACATTGGACTTTTCCCACCTAGAAGGGCAATTTTGTATCTTAAAACGTTCGTGAGATATACGCCTCTGTTTGGAAGAAATGTTTTTGCTTTGACCTGATTTTGCTTCAACTTCGATGGCAATTTGCTCAAACGTTTTACCGTCCCCCAGAATCAAATTACCATTGTCAACGTTAGCTTTCCGTTCCCTTTTCAGTGACATGGAATTCCAGACTTATAGTTCCGCTCCCGTGATAATTATTTTGCGGCGGGGAGATTCAGGAGTGTTTGCGAACGGCAAACTTTTGAATATTTGCAAGTCATGGATCTCGGAGATCCTTGGTCGATTGCTGATCAAGTCTGTGACACAAGGTAATTAGCTACATACGAATATCACTACTACAGTTTTACTTGATTATGCTTTCATTTCCGCGTATTTTTCTTATTGGTTTTTGCCTTGTTTGGCGTCAATGCTTTTTTCCTATTAAAGTGCTAACTCAACAGAAAACTTCACTGTAACTTTCTTCTTTCATCGTCCCCCAAATTGTTTACATCATGAGTTCAAGTTCAAATGCATGTAATATTTATTTTATTTTGACTCTATGTAGTTTATATACACCAAAATTGGTTCGCGCTTTACTTTAGTCGTTCAAAAAGCGGAAGGTTTCAGTCGAAAAACATGGCGTCAAGCGTGTTATTGCTCACGCGCACTGATCCTCTCACGCGAAAACGTATACTAACGGCTATCCGTTCCAACGGCGTTTGCCGTGCACTTGCCGTTCACTAGCCGTTCAATAAAATTTGTACCCGTTTGCACGGCTTGTGTTATCCGGTCAAAAAACATTGCAGCCGTTCGCACGGCCTGTCTTATCCGTTCAAAACAAATTGCAGTCGTGCGCACGGTTGTGTTATCCGTTCAAAAAAAAAATAAAATAAAATAAATCTTTAGCCTGTTATTAAACCGTTCAGAAAGTAATAATTATTTATAGTTCGACCGTTTCCAAGGCTAGGGTTATCTGTTCAGAAAAATTCTCACCCGCTGTTCATCAGTTCAGAAAAGACAGTCGCATAAACAAGTCCGGTTACCCATTAAAATATACTCTTCGAATTTTCGTGCTTACTGTTTGTTTTTTCCTTCGTGACTTCAGAAAAATGAAGCGATGCAATCTTTCAGAACGCTAACAAACGTGTATGTTTACAAAACACAAACTTCAGACAAAGTCGGTCGACTTCGACTTTGTGCGGTTGTCATTGTGCAATTTTCACCCGCCGTTCATCTGTTCAGAAAAGACACTCAATTGTATAAACATTAGTCCGGTTACCCGTTCAAAGCAAATAAAAGATTATACAACCTTTCGAATGGCTACGAATCCAGCCGCATATTACCAAAGTCTCGTCAAAACGAAGATGTCATCCGATAAAAGCATGTCAATCGCTATTGCGAGGTCGAATTTCACGCACAAGAATTTCGCATAATTATTACACTCGACTTCACAAGTGTACCAAGAGTATACAATCGCTAAAATCCCAAGAATCTACTATCGCTAAAATCCTTTGCAAGGCGGCTATTCTTGAAGTTCCTTATTACTTAATATACTCTTCGAATTTTCGCTATAACTGTTTGTTTTTTCCCTTCGTGATTTCAGAAAAATGACCGAAAAAATCTTTTAGAACGCTAGCGAACATACATTCGCGATCGTCTAACATCATGTTTGCTAAACACAACGTTCGGTGGCTTAATGGAAACATCAGACAAAATGAGTCTGCGAATTATTGCTGCTGAAAATAATTTCGAATTGTGCGGTTGTCGTTGTGCAATTTTCACCCGCTGTTCATCAGTTCAGAAAAGGCACTCACTCATATAAACATTAGTCCGGGTACCCATTCAAAGCAAATAATAGATTATACAACCTTTCGAACGGCTACGAATCCAGCCGCACATTACCAAAGTCTCGTCAAACAAAGTCGCCCTCGCCAAGTCGCCTACGACTAAAGGTGAACTCGCCTACGTAGGTTAGTCTTAATATATCCCGCGAGTTCGAGTCTTGTTTATTTAGGTAATGTTCCGTAATGATTCGATGAATTGAAGAAGGTGAAATTTTTTATATGTAGTGAAAAAGAACGCCTAAAAAAATCTTGCGCGTAAAACGACAGCAGAAGATTTAGACCGAAATAAAAGTTTGAAGAGACGCGTGCAGCCTTGTTTATTTACGTAATAATTCGATGAATTGAAATGATTGAAAATACTCTTAAAACAAAAATTGTTTAATCTAGACTCACGCTTTTACTTCACACTGGTATCACTGAGATAAAAACAATACAAGGTTCAGGGTCTAAGAGAGAAAAAAATTAATTTACTTCCCAGCGCGACCACTGCAGTGCAACAGGTGATTGTGGACTTCGAAAAAGGGCTGACTGGGCAGCCCTGAAGACTGTGCTGTAGTCGCAAACACTGTATTCACAGACATAAGTTACATTACTTGAGAGTAGGCGAGTTGCCAAGTCGTAGGCGAATTTGTTCGTAGGCGAGTTGACCGGTATTCATCCTTTGCATCAAACATTCTTCTACAGAACCGAAAATCCCAAATTACTGCCTGCTGTTTTGTTTTGTCTGTCAACAGGTTGTAAACGACTTCTCCTGACAGCGTGCATTGTCTGATTAGCCAATCGAAATTATCCGTTGTCTGTCCAACGGAAAAAATTACTTTCGGAAATCTCGCGACTTCGTCGCTCGCTCAGCCGCTTCACGGCCCGGACAGCTCGCTCCTCTTCGCTTTTGTGTTGTGAGACTCGAGAGGTCGATTTGTGGCAAGTCTACGGGAAATTCTGAAGGCGATACAAAGAGAAAAGGATGCAGAAAGGGTCTGCTACTGCTCGCAGTCTATTGGCGTCATGAAGATCATAATTCGAAATTCTCGGCGCAAACATATTGAAGAGATCAAAGTGTGGTTCGAGTAAGACCTTTGTATATTTGATTCGAACTGAGCGTTGCGTTACCGTTTGCAAATATCAAACAATGCGTTGCGTATGCAAATTAGCTTATTGCGAATGTTATGCGGTAAGTATAAACATCGCTCGCCGTTCTTATTAACACAAAGAGATGGTTTCGTCGTCCTAAAATAAAGGTAGTTCCCTGTACCTTTGTTACTGGTAGACATTAACGAGAAATATGTGTAGTGATGTTTCATTTTCGAGCTTTAAAACGTTCTGAGTTTTAAAACATCGACTCAATGTTTTTTGTAGCTTCGTGTAAACGTAGTCCGATTGTCGATTCAAAATAAATATTATTGTCTTTGCCCATTCAACCGTTCTCAGTGATCCATTCGAAAAATAATTATTTTATGTAGCTGTTCTCCGTTAATAAAGCCCTGGCTAAATGATCGTTTTAGTCCCCTCTCTCGACTTTGCATTGAAATGGTTTGCCATGTTTGATTTAGATGATTACATTTTTCGCGTTGCGAACAAAATTGATCATAGCTTAGCCACCCCAACCAACAAAGAGTGCATAGCCGGTAAAAAGCAACCGAATGAACTACATAACGTCGAAATCGTCGTTTGGCCAAACATTGTTTGTCCGTTTTAGCTAGCAACGACGTTTATGTTTGACAAACACGATGTTGGATGAAAAATAATGATTGTTTGATCGTTTAGCCGTTCACTTGAGCCGTTCAAAATATATCTACAGCCGTTCAGGCATTCACTTGAGCCGTTCAAAATTTTTCCACAGCCGTTCAGCCGTTCATCATAACCGTGTCAACCGGTTTGCCATTCTTTTGTCATAATCGTTCACTAGCCGTGCGTTTTGCCGTGCAAACGAACAGCCGTTAGTGTAAGTTTTCGCGTGAGAGGTCACATTATTTGTCTGATTTATTTATTTTGAAGTACATATTACTCTACATTCGTTTGACTGTTTTGTACCCACTAAAATACTGGCAACTCCACTTTCTTATGAAGCAATTGCTTACTGTCTTCCTAACCGTGAGTGTATACGTGGCTTCTTCTGGTCTTGCAGACCATTGAAATGTGTTTTATGTTATGCGCTGTTGTCTGTGCTATTCTGTTGGGGAAGCGGACAAGAATGGGCTTAAAAGTAATTTTTAAGAAAGGCTTTTCTGTTTAAAGAGCTAGGGCGGTTATTTAAACAAAGTCTAACTTAGGCCGCGGCTTATGTTTTTAAAATAGTTTTCTAGTTTGGGAAGGAAGCCTTTTGTTACCATCAGCATCAGAAAATGTTTAGATATGATTGTTTGGAAAATTGAAAATGGCTTAGAACGCGGTTTTGTAAAAATCCGTCTAAACTATCTTTTAATAACCGAACCCTAGAGTTTTAAATAAAACACGTTGGTTCTAAAATAAATAGTTTTCGCCCCGTTAAGGACGGATTAAAATGGAGTCGCTTGAAAACACACTTACACCGCCTTTGCGGAATGGTTTAGAATAAGGGGTCATAATGGACATTGTAACCCACCGATTAATTATTGCGCGATTTTACTGTATATTTTAGATCACATGGTACAAATCGGAGGACGGGTACCAGGCAGTATACCCCGTCTGCGTCGATATTTGTAAAGTTTCTTCAATTTTAAACGGAAGATTCCAATCACAATTTGAATAAAATAACTCAACTAATCAATGCAGTTGTTTACGTCAGTCAGATCCCTCCTTTTTCAACAATTTGAATTTTCAACTGTGTATACGCGATATGAAAATTTATCGGAGGGTTATCACACAAAGAAACCCCTTTCTGGCTTGCTGGTACATCGGAGGATGTCCGCGGCTGATAGATTGTCCTCAAAATTTCACAGTTGCCCACGACGCTTCGGACAATCTATCAGCCGCGGACATTATCCTCTGATATACCAGCCGCCGAAAAGGGTTTATTTACTAAATAACCTTAAAATACAAGTAGCTCACGATTGCAAAATATGAATTTCTACTGTTTATTTAAACGTGTTGACGACCTTCTTGAACTACATTTGCAATCAAACAAAAATGGTTAAACAAAAAATGACACTACTATTTAACTAAAAAGTCGATTGAGGGCGACAGCAGGATTACAAGATTTTAAATGTATACGCTGTGCATTCTAGAGTCAATTACCTTATGAAGGACCTGCCTCCTCCACAGGCTTTCCCAAGGCTGAGTGGGAAAAAGTACTTTTAACGCGTGGTGCTGGAGACTAGCGAGAAGCGCGAGTGGGGAATGTTGAAAGCTAGCGGGGAGTGATGGGAAGGGTAGAGAGAAGAAGGGGTTTTAAGAGGACCTACAACTGGAGGGGCTTATACATCCGGGAGGGGTGGGAAGGGGGCTATAACCGGAATAAAAAGAAAACATTTCAAAACGAGTAGTGTTGATGGAAATACGTTTTTCATGAACTGTTTTGAAATTTAGCTTTAAATCAACCTCATTTCGATTCAAAACACTACACATTTACTAGAGGGGGCTTATATCGGGGGGGGGGGGGGGGGGGGGAGGTACAAATAATCGCATGTACTTTTTTGTTTACAGGTGGATGGGCCTTTTACCGAGAGGGCTTATAAGCGGAAGTTTACGGTAGGTGATTCCCCCTTCAAAACAAAAAAGGGGTTTCCGAACCCTCTCACAAATGTAAAATAAAATACAAATACAACAACAAAAGTAAAAGGCAATGAGATATATGGAGCTCTGTCGTTTGAGACTATTATAAACACAAATCAAAAAAAACTTAAAGTGCTTATTTCTCTCCTAACACATTTTTCGGCTGGTAAACGTAACTATGTGTATTAAATTCCACAGATTTTAATGCTAATACGGGCTAAAAACCATACAATGATTAATTTAATTTTATATCGCCCTAGTTTGAATTGTTCTAAAAGGATTATATTCAAATAAAGTTTTTAACTGACCCGTAACTCAGGTTATAGTTCTGCCTGAGAAATTTATACAATTTGATAGGCTGAGAGTAGAAGTATTCCAGCTGTATTCGAAACACCCACGTGAAAATTACAGTTCAGCTCATGGTAACCAGAATCATGAAATCTCGTCTTCGTGTGAGTTAGAAATGGCGGAAAGATTTCCAGATTTTCAAATTCAAGAGATTCAAAGACTCAAATAAAATTCAGAAAACCAAAATACTAAGAAAAGCACATCACCCTGGCTAAATGTTTGCACCCAGCTGGGCCGAAAGCAAGAACTTCGAAACAAATTTGCTCGCCGGCTTGTGAAGCTACACAACTGGACGAAATGAAAAGTTAGCGTGACATAAATTTCTCAGGTAGTAGTATAAAAAAGAATAGCTTGATTTATAAATACCACTCGTGATATTTCAAAACTGTCCCACCTTTCATTCAGCCACAACTTACAGCACTGCCACATCGAGAACGGAAACCTTGTACTTTCCTCAGGTCAAAGCTGGTCTCATCTCAAGACGAGGCATTGGGTCGCTGATAAAAGACCTCAACACAATAATAATTAGACGGCAACCAATCATCACACCTTCCGAGCATAGCGTAAGCTAAATGCCGCTTTCATGCCTCTTAAAAGAGTCGTAAAGAACCCTCTCCTCTGAATTCCTCGCCAACTCGCGACAAGGTGACTCTTCAATGGCCGCATTTCTTGCCCCACGACGTAAGGACATGTATGTCCAGTAAAGATAACAAGGCAACAGAAAACAACAGGCCAGAAAAAAACTCTACCACAGGAAGGGTCCCGTTATACAACTTTCAAGAGCCCCAAAGCAGTACAAACACGAAAGGTACAAAAAGGTAAGAATGAACACAATCAAAACGTATTGCCACCACTGGAAACAAGCAATGTTACCATCGAAAAAGAAGCGCTGCTCTGAGCCAGTGGGAACACAGCGTAGCAACATGAAGCTGACAGAGGGCAGAGTTGTGTATCCCAGCAAAATGGTTACGTTCGGGGGATCAAAATTCATACGTTTGGGGGTTGTAAGTTCTTACGTTCGGGGGTTGTATTTCTTACGTTCGTAGGTTGTAGGTTCTTACGTTCGGGGGTTTGTAGCGGAGCTCCAGCGGCCCGTAGGGCCGCCAAGCGGAGCACGATACTTAGAGAAACCCGTCAACCGCTTTCCTCATGGTAAAAATTGCTAGCGGTATTGCTCGTGGTCGCGCACGACGACGACGACGACGAGACGTTGCCCAATAATTAATAATATCCTAATAACAATCATTAATAATCCAACATGGCTTCCATGCTCCAGCTGATCACCTAGTTTACAGCGTACATCTTTGATATAGGGCATCCGTGTCATGAGCAATTGACAGCTGTTAAAACAAGGTTTCCGCTGACCAGTATCGCGTGACTATATCGCGAGCTCAAGTTTATAACTCATTGAGGTCAGCTCTTTTTTTTGAAGTTAACCGCTGACCAGGTAATGGTTTTCGATTGAATCGCAGGCTCAGGTCAGGTTAATTTAACCAAAACGAGACACCCAAGCCAAAACGAGGCTTCATTTTTTGCGCGCTTTCTGCGGCTCGAGATTTCACATACAGTTGGTTTCTTCATTTTGAGCAAAACAACTTCATCTCCTTCGAAGTTCTGTCTAAAGGCATAAAAATCAAGAACTACTTAAAAGATACTCCAGAAGGTGAATTATCAACTGATAAAAGGGAAGAGGAAAATACTTTTCTCAGGAAATTCTTAAATTTTGGATCCACTTGTATGGCGCCCGGTTTGTGTGGTTGAAAAGCAAAATGAATTAACGCTTCAAGGGCTTGTTCACTTTACCGCGGCATCTTGCAGCTCACCAAGAAAGCTCACTCAACAAAGTTCACTCAACAATTCACCGGCATTCATGGGAGGAACGAGTAGCTCAAACTTGGTGGAAGAAGTTCTTTCTTTGGACAAACCGTTTGCTATTTTTGTAGATGGGTGTTTTTACTAAAGTGGATCGATGCGTTTTTTCAAGTGGTAAAATGCTCGACGACACAGGTAACTTAAATAAATTGAAGCTTAGCATTTGGTTTAGTCGTTGTTACTTTTGTTCAGGAAGGAAACTTGTTTTTGTCTCGACTGGATATAAATAACAATCTACTCGTTTTGGACACAAAGAAGTAGCTAGTCGAATTGTTTGTTTGTTGTTTTGCAAGCGAACGAGTGTTTTCCCCCGCTTGGCTGACTGTACATGTTTTTCGACGTCTGTGTTTCTATAGTCTTAAGAACTGAAAGAAACGTTTGCCCTTAT
>JAEMWC010000234.1:865000-935000 GCA_016490735.1 Pachyseris speciosa | reverse complement strand
CATTTAAACTAGCTCTGCTAAATTGGATGCCCCTGGATAAATAACTAAATTAAAAAAAAAAGAGCATCTGATAACACAATTTTCGCGTGTCTCTTGGTTTGTTTGGCCAACAACAAAACAGGGACAGGCGTGCCACGTGACGTGCGAGTAACGCACTGCAGGACAATTGTTTACATCGCTGTGGACAAATAAGTTTATTCTTTTGAGAAAGTCACGAAGTGATCGCACGATCTGGACGATGCATCCGAGTTAAGTTCTTACTAATTAATTTAATATTCTACTTCGGCGGGATTTTGAAATTTGAATAGCATCATTGTTTTGATTTCTAAACCATTCGAAGTGAAGGCATGGAGGTTGTCGGATTGCATGTCGACGGGAACTTTGCCTTTGTTTAACATTTCGAGTCTTTCGAGGTTAAAAGTGCATCACTTCAGGCTCGAAAGTATTGGTATGTCCTCAAGAAAGAAATCTGTGGGATCCGTCCGACGAATATTTCTCCAAAAACGAAATATTGAAGAGATTTCCTGACGAAGTGCGAAATGCGGGAACTTCATTTTAACCCGCCAAATCGGCGTTTGCTGCCATGGAGTTAAGCAGGATGCGCAATAGACCCTCTCCTGTTCCAGGTTCGGTTTGATTGCCGATCTTCTTCGTCAGAAAGTGTTTCCACCGCATTGTCATATTAATTCGCCTCGCTTAGTGCCAATATTGAAAGCCTGCTGAACTCTGTCAAATTGGAATTTAGAGCCCGATCGCGCGAAGGACTTCTCTCTCGGCGGGAAAGCCCGCCAAAGCTCGGAGGAGCTTATTGCCTTACTCGCTGAAAGGACAGCGAAAATCGACTCCCTTGAAGTGGAACTAAAAGGGTAAGTTATAATTTTGTTTCTTTAATATGTGGAGCCAAGCTAATAGGCTACAAATCATTTGGTTTGTGTTGTGTTTTCTTTGACCTGTTTGTTAATTTTTAGTTTACCCCTCCCGTCCCCCCCCCCCCGTAATTTTTAACTTAATAAGTTTCGTCTGTAATGTTTTTAATTATATTTTGTATACAGTATAAGCTTATAGTTTGCTCTCAGTGGGAACTATTGTCAATTTTGTATGTAATTTAAGTTGTGTGCTGTGGAGGTTCCTCAGTGCCCCTATTTAAGGGGAATATTATTGATACCCACAGGTTTTAAGGCTCAAAATGGACACCCGATAGAAAGCAATAAATTGGAATATTATTGTGCAAATGGCTCGTTTTTATTTATAATTTCTATTATTAATACTTCAATGGACAGTTAAGTTCTTAACAGGGATTTAGTTTTTGCATAAACCAATATTAATTTTATTGTTATTTTTACCATTTATTATAATATAGCTGGTGCATCTTTTCATTGAAATCGAGCGTGCCTTATGAGAGTACAAAGCACGCGGATGACGCCATTTGTCTGCGCGTGCAGATTCAAAATCATTACAAATCTGGCATTTTTTACAATTAAAAAAACAAACTTCTCGATTAAAATAGTACAGTCATAAAACAGAACAGACGACACGAATTCTAAGTGATGCTTGTTTTACCTGAACGGTTTTAACCGCCAGTTAAAAATAATTTTTACAACGAGACACAGTGTTGACGCAATATGTACGATCAGTGACGCCATTCCGCGCGCGCAAGCTGAGAATAAAATTTGCTCAGTTTTCTCACAAATTGAAACAAATTTAGCTACAAATATGGGAAAAACTATATTATAAAACAAATAAAAAAGCCTTAACCGTGCTTTGTTCTGTTATAAGGCACGCAAGGAAGTGACGAGAGCACGAAAGAAGTAGTTAAAAGCACTCGCCTACGGCTCGTGCTTCTTCCTACTTCTTTCGTGCTCTCGTCACTTCCTTGCGTGCCTTATAACAGAACAAAGCACGGTTAAGGCTTTTTTATTTGTTAAATAAAGTAAAATATTTGTATAATAAAATATTATATCTATTAAAACAGGTTTTGCAAAGTCCTTAAGTTTAACTGGCAAAGAGTTTATCAGTGTGGTCCCACTCCTACAACTGTAGATATGACCTTTCCTTTTTTTATGCCGACCGACATACCCACTTTTACGAAAAGAGAGGATCATGGGAAAGGAAATACTCAATGGGCATGGCCTAATACAATTTAAAAGAAACCTGGGGAACATACCTACATGTATACTTTACATACAGTATACAAACAGGCATTAAAACTCTCAGGAGTTTGCTCCACTGTCAATGTACAAATTAAAAATAGGGTTTCTATTTCATAGGGGAATAAAGATTAACATATCCAAAAACATTTAATAAAACTGGGTACATGTAACTCATTACTGTAGCTGAGTGTTTTCCTTTTTGATTTCTCTGTAGAGATCTGAAGACACATGTGTGCTGCTAACAAAGAATGAGATTAAAGCAGTAAAGGAAGTGGTGTTCTCTGTGATACAGAAAACTTTGAAAATTGCTTGAAATCATTGCTTGTGTGGGCAATAAGGGAGAAGTGCCTTCATGTAACACAGAAGACTTGAAGTTTGATATTAAACTTGATGGATGTCCTCTTGGAGGTGTGTTTTTGTTTTAAGATACTTTTTGGCATAGTCTCAAGTGTGAAACTGTGTTCACTATTAGATTATTATTATTATTACTTTGTTACGCATTTTTAATATTACTTTGAAAAGCTGAAAAAGATATCAGAATCAAAGAAAGCTCACAAATAATGGTTCATTTTTGTTTAAGATTATCTTACCAATTTAGCATAACTTTAAATAGGCCTCTTTGACTTAGGCTGGTAAGGATTGAATCAAATGGATTGCAACTTGAAAAAATTGAACCAACATTTTGAAGTTCTCCTCTTGTACCGTGGGAAAACAGCTACATGTACGTGTAACTACAGATTAGGGTTTTCTTCCACTTTGAGAAAAATAACTAAAAATAAATAAATGACTGTAATTTACCCTCGGCAGTATTTATAGCACACAAAGCCTAGTGGGGCCTAGCAAATACATGAAACAAATAATTCAAATAAACATAACAGGTTAAGAAATTCCAACTCAGGCAACCCTGGTGAAAAACCTCACAGGATCTTTGAGGATCTTTAAAGATCTTCAAAGACCTGTCAAAGATCCTTAAAGATGAGGATCCTGTAAAGATCTTTGTAGGATCTTTGAAAGATCTTCAAAGATCTTCAGATGCTAAAACTACTTGCAAAGATCTTTGAGGACATTTCAAGGATCTTGTGAGGATCTTGCAAAGATCCTAGTGAAAATCAGTATAAGGATCTTGGCAAAGATCCTTAAAGATCTTATGAGGATCTTTTTAAGGATCTTAAAAAGATCCTTATAATGATCTTGAAAAGATCTTTATCAGGATCCTTGAAGATCCTCAAACATTCTTTGAGGATCCTTCAAAGATCTTAAAAGGATCTTTAGAGTGATCTTTAAAAGATCTTTATCAGGATCCTTAAAGATCTTACCAGGATCCTTCAAAGATCTTAAAAGGATCTTTAGAGTGATTCTGGAAAGATCTTTATCAAGATCCTTGAAGATCCTACGAGGATCCTTCAAAGATCTTAAAAGGATCTTTGGAGTGATCCTGGAAAGATCTTGATCAAGATCCTTGAAGATCCTACGCGGATCCTTCAAAGATCTTTAACCAATCTTTAGCATCATCTTCATAGGATCTTTAAAGATCTTCAAGGATTTTAATAAAGAGCTTTGAAAGGTCTTTATGTTAATTAATTTCCAAAATGTTTCAAGGAATTCTCAGAAATTCCCAGAAATTCCAAACAATGCAAATCACACACACATGAATTTGGTTAGGAATTGCTGGGAATTTTTAGGAATGGCTTGTACATGTTTAGAATTCCTAGGAATTCCCAAGATTCTAAGTAAACGAAGCTTAGAATGTCTGAGAATTTTTAAGAATGTTCACTTTGTAACACAGTAATGGCTTGGAAAAGCATGGAATTTCTAGGAATTTCTGGGAAGTCAGTGATCAGAGGCCTCAAATCTTTTTATTTCATTTTATTAAAAACAAAACAAAGTAATGTAAATCACTGACTGGATATGGAGGGAAGTAAGTCATGCTCCTCTACTCACATTTCACCTTTTCCTTACATCAAATATGCTTGTTTATTCCATGCCAGAAGATCAATGAATTCATGTACTCAGAAGTTTGTTTTTATAATGCAAGCACTACTTTTTACAAGAGGGCAATTTTCTCTGAGTTAATTGATCCAGAAAATAATTTCTGCTCTCTCTTGCACGACACATGTTCTCTTAAATTGAGAAAGAAAACTCAAAACAGCAGCCATTTTGAATGGCAAGAGAGACTGGGAGTGAATGAGCCGTTTTGGTCAGCAGTCACTGAACTCAGGGCTCATACATGAAGTACCTACGCAGAAAAAAACCGTTGCTTTATTCTGGCGGATTTTCACGTTGTTGATAAGCACATCTCTCCCAATTTTCCTTTGTTTTAAGCTTAAAATGATGTCTCGAAACACTACAAAGCACATGAATGATCTTTTGAAACAGGTAAGCTTTAGTTAAAAGCAAATTATATTTTGATATTATTTTGATGAACGATTGACTTCAAATGTTTGACTGAAGATCGACCATGTGCTTTTTTCCTCGAGACTGCAAGCTAATTTCAGGCCATTTAAATGTACTAAGAACTCTGTAACCTTCCCATGGCATAATAGTACCTTTTTAAAGGAAAAAAATGTCTTTTAGTTCAACTGGACAATTTTGACTCGATTTGTTTTATAATGACTGTAGATTGCGTGTCTTGGTTGTTTGTGTTGTTGATTTCTGTCAGTGTATTCAAAATAAAGTTGAAGATCAGTCATGGAGTATTTCACATTGTAAACTGTTCCTATAAATTAGGGAGTAATACAGATCACTGAATACAGTGATCTCTCGGAAGACTCATTTTAACCCCACAGTTTTTTTTTATGCAGATGCTTAACGCTCACAGTTGTTATGAGGGCTCAGGACTCGTCCTCTCAAGCCTAGGCACCAAATGCTTCCCGTCAAGCTTAATAGTCTTTAGGACTTCACATTTAAATAACTGTAGCTGTTATCTCTTAACTGCTTAAGTTTGTTGTGATAATTATGTGAGAGTGTAGAAATAGAATTTGTAGATTCTGAGTTTAAGACAACAATTCTCTTGATCTGAACTGTGATGTATCATTTAAAGACCCATGTTCATCCGAGAGGCCTTGCGCGCGTTTGTTATTGTTTTTAACTGTCTCTGTTGTTCATTTTTGCGATCTGATTGGTTTACCAGATTCTCCCACTGAGTTCCAGTGGCATGACACATAACAATGAAATGATAATTGATTTATTATTCTATATTCCTGTGATTTGAATCTTTTTGTGTCTGAGAAAGAAATCAGTTCCTCCAAAAACGCTGCAAATAAGTGTGGTTCATCATGTAAAACTTTCAGCGACTGAGGAAGCGAGGGAAGTCAATCGTTTCGCTTGCATTTACTAGTATGGCTAACTAAAAGCTATGCAATAAAGGATTCCCAATAATTAAATAAGTTATGCCGCCTTGAATACACCTAGTCCATATATTTAATTTTAGTGCTCCATAAGGCTTACCTTAACAAACAGTGTTCGACTTGATGGATGCTCATTTATCAGATACAAAACCACGATCGAGTCTGGTTCATTTGCAGATAAATTAGAACCGCATGATCAAAATATTCACCAAGGTCGGACATCAGTTGAAATCTGGCATATCGCTACGACAGATTCAAGTTTGGAGGTACCAGATCATCCCTTTTCTTTGCTTAAAAATACTAGCTAAGCAAAGTCTGAGATGGGCATCTTCCTTCGGGTTAACACTGTACAGCACTGTCAACTCTGAGATCAGAGGTCATTTCAAATGGCAGCGACCCTATGCATGTATCAACAAAGTAACGGGACAAAAGTCGCATTTTGCCAGGAAAATTATGAAACAAATTCAAGGAGACAACAGCCTTACAATGGAAGACAATATTCCAACATGTTTGTGCAGAATTACCCATCAGGTTGACCCCAAACTAAACGGATTTTTAACAAGAGCCCGCCAGCAAGTAATTTCGCGTTACTCGAAGTTCAACAACACTAGTTGCCTACAAGGTCTTTTCCTCACTGCTACGACGACTGTTGTTGAAAGTATTGACGCAAATGAAGAGAGAGGATGTTAAGAAACCACAACGACAAAAATTAGCGATACTCGGGAAACGCCGGATGAACAAGGATTATTTTCGCAAAATAACACTCACTGGCGATTTGCGTATTTTCCGTCTGTGAGATTCAGTGTGGCGCGCAATGCGTCTTGGATGAACATGGGTCTGTAAACTTACTATAATAAATATTACAACTTCTCTTACCTTTTTTGCAAATGTGCACTACATGTATCTGAAATTTTACTATAACAATGCAGACATGATAAAAAACTAACCAATTTCTGTTGTTTATTGGTGTTTTGGGAGCAATGTTACTTGTCGTTTCTACCCCTCGGAAGGCCTAAACCATACTCTGGAAGTAACTTATCAAACTTTACTTAACATGTATCTGTCTGGGGATATTTTTTAATTTGCATTAAAGTTATTTTAAACCTATTTTTTGCATTCATTAGCTCTATTTAAAGGTACTATATTTTAAAACCCTATTTGACTGTTTAAGGCTATCTTCAGTTCTATATTTTTTAAATAAATACATTCAGATACCTGAGAGATCTTTTGTTTTAGTTCTGAGGTTGTCTTACTGTAGAATTCAATCAATTCCTAGGAATTCTTTGGAATTCTAATTAAGTTTGGCTAAAGGTAAAAAAATTCCAAGGAATTCCTAGCACATCAAAATAATGATAGTTACGACTATTTTTGTGATTTTGGGAAGTTCAAAGTAGTACAAAGTCTTGCAAAGGTTTATCCAAGATCCCTGGAGATCTTTTGCAAGATTATATGAGTTCCTTTAAGATCTTGGCAAGATCCACAAAAGATCCTTTAAGATCCTTGAAGATCTTTTGCAAAGTTATTAAAGATCCTCAGAGATCTGGGCAAGATCTGTGAAGGGTCCTTGAAGATCCTCAAAGATCTTCAAAGGATCCTTAAAGATCCTTAAAGGTCTTTGGTAAGGTTATTGAAGATCCTCAAAGATCTGGCCAAGATCTGCAAAGGATCCTTGTAGATCCTTAAAGATCTTGGCAAGATCTGCAACGGATCCTTAATGATCTTTGGCAAGATTATTGAAGATCCTCACAGATCTTGGCAAGATCTGCAAAGGATCCTTAAAGATCTTTGAAGATCCTTAAAGATCTTGCCAAGATCTTCAAAGATCTTGGCAAGAAAGTTGAGGATCCTTAAGGATCTTGGCAAGGATCCTCAAAGATCTTCGCATTAGGATCCTCAAAGATCTTCATGAAGATCTTTAAGGATCTTTGAAGATCCTTAAAAGATTTTCACCAGGGAAGAGGCAGACCAGTTGGCTATATAAATTATTTACAATTGTGGCCATTAGCTGGAGCGGGACTTAAACCCGGGGCCTCCGCATTGCAAGTGCATCGCTCTAACCGCTCGGCTATCCTGCTTCCAGATAACAACAGTCTTGGAGGGTATAGTACTTGTAGTCTGTGGTGGTCTTCCAAATTATTAACAGTTGTGGTGGTCATTCCAGCACTGTAACTGCTCGGCCACCCTGCCTCCAGATAACAACAGTCTTCAAGCGTATAGTAGATGTAGGTTTCACCTCCAAGACATAAGAATCACCATGACATAGTACCTTTAAAGATGCAAAAACTGTTAAAAGTATTACCCTCTCATTAAAAATGACTTCACATAATAAATACCTAAATTCGGTCTCTAGCACTCCAGGGATTAATGTCTTTATATCTTAATATTTCTGGAAAGGATTTACAAAAGCTGAACTGCAATTAAAATTGTTTTCTTTAATAAATATGATATCTTTGTACTAATCAATTATTTTTCTCTTGGGTGGCCAGTCTATTTTTGGACTGTTGTTATCTCAAGGCAGAAGTATAACCCCACTTTTTTTCCACCTCAGGGTCCATACCTTGTCATGGTATGGTGGATTGTGTACCTCGATGACCTGGAGCAATTTCAATAAGAAAGTCAGCATCAACTGGCATGGTGTGTTGTTTTTTTTAAGGTAGAGGGCAGACTATATTATAAAAAGACTATGTAGGCTGCTAGTTGGATACCAGACCTGAGGTAAGCACTTTTTTGCTCATATCATTCCCAGATAACTAAAATTATTTTTGTGTTTATGTTTCCTAGTCACTTCAATCCAATCTTTTATCAACGCAGAACTTATTTTTAAATCATTATTTGTAGCTGGTTCTATTTCTCATGGGTGGTCAGTCCCTTTTGGGCTGTTGTTACGTATCTGAAGGCAGAACCTAATTTTCTTTCATTATTTTTTACTAACTGGTTCTGTTTCTCTTGGGTGGTCAGTCCCTTTTGGACTGTTGTTATCTGAAGGCAGAACCTAATTTTCTTTTATCATTATTTTGTACTAACTGGTTCTGTTTCTCTTGGGTGGTCAGTCCCTTTTGGACTGTTGTTATCTGAAGGCAGAACCTAATTTTCTTTTTATCATTATTTTGTACTAACTGGTTCTGTTTCTGTTGGATGGTCAGTCCCTTTTGGACTGTTGTTATCTGAAGGCAGAACCTAATTTTCTGTTATCATTATTTTGAACTAACTGGTTCTGTTTCTCTTGGGTAGTCAGTCCCTTTTGGAATGTTGTTATCTGAAGGCAGAACCTAATTTTCTGTTATCATTACTTTGTACTAACTGGTTCTGTTTCTCTTGGGTGGTCAGTCCCTTTTGGACTGTTGTTATCTGAAGGCAGAACCTAATTTTCTTTTATTATTTTTTACTAACTGGTTCTGTTTCTCTTGGGTGGTCAGTCCCTTTTGGATTGTTGTTATCTGAAGGCAGAGCCTAATTTTCTTTTATCATTATTTTGTACTAACTGGTTCTGTTTCTCTTGGGTAGTCAGTCCCTTTTGGACTGTTGTTATCTGAAGGCAGAACCTAATTTTCTGTTATCATTACTTTGTACTAACTGGTTCTGTTTCTCTTGGGTGGTCAGTCCTTTTGGACTGTTGTTATCTGAAGGCAGAACCTAATTTTCTGTTATCATTACTTTGTACTAACTGGTTCTGTTTCTCTTTGGTGGTCAGTCCTTTTGGACTGTTGTTATCTGAAGGCAGAACCTAATTTTCTGTTATCATTACTTAGTACTAACTGGTTCTGTTTCTCTTGGGTGGTCAGTCCCTTTTGGACTGTTGTTATCTGAAGGCAGAACCTAATTTTCTTTTATTATTTTTTACTAACTGGTTCTGTTTCTCTTGGGTGGTCAGTCCCTTTTCGATTGTTGTTATCTGAAGGCAGAGCCTAATTTTCTTTTATCATTACTTTGTACTAACTGGTTCTGTTTCTCTTGGGTGGTCAGTCCTTTTGGACTGTTGTTATCTGAAGGCAGAACCTAATTTTCTGTTATCATTACTTTGTACTAACTGGTTCTGTTTCTCTTGGGTGGTCAGTCCTTTTGGACTGTTGTTATCTGAAGGCAGAACCTAATTTTCTGTTATCATTACTTTGTACTAACTGGTTCTGTTTCTCTTTGGTGGTCAGTCCTTTTGGACTGTTGTTATCTGAAGGCAGAACCTAATTTTCTGTTATCATTACTTAGTACTAACTGGTTCTGTTTCTCTTGGGTGGTCAGTCCCTTTTGGACTGTTGTTATCTGAAGGCAGAACCTAATTTTCTTTTATTATTTTTTACTAACTGGTTCTGTTTCTCTTGGGTGGTCAGTCCCTTTTCGATTGTTGTTATCTGAAGGCAGAGCCTAATTTTCTTTTATCATTATTTTGTACAAACTGGTTCTGTTTCTCTTGGATAGTCAGTCCCTTTTGGACTGTTGTTATCTGAAAACAGAACCTAATTTTCTTTTATCATTAATTATCTTGTATTAACTGGCTCTGTTTCTCTTGGGTGGTCAGTCCCTTTTGGACTGTTGTTATCTGAAGGCAGAACCTATTTTTTTTTTTATCATTATTTTGTACTAACTGGTTCTGTTTCTCTTGGATAGTCAGTCCCTGTTGGACTGTTGTTATCTGAAGGCAGAACCTAATTTTCTTTTATCATTATTTTGTACTAACTGGTTCTGTTTCTCTTGGGTGGTCAGTCCGTTTTGAACTGTTGTTATCTGAAGGCAGAACCTAATTTTCTTTTATTATTTTTTACTAACTGGTTCTGTTTCTGTTGGGTGGTCAGTCCTTTTGGACTGTTGTTATCTGAAGGCAGAACCTAATTTTCTTTTATCATTATTTTGTACTAACTGGTTCTGTTTCTCTTTGGTGGTCAGTCCCTTTTGGACTGTTGTTATCTGAAGGCAGAACCTAATTTTCTTTTTATCATTATTTTGTACTAACTGGTTCTGTTTCTGTTGGATGGTCAGTCCCTTTTGGACTGTTGTTATCTGAAGGCAGAACCTAATTTTCTTTTATCATTATTTTGTACTAACTGGTTCTGTTTCTCTTGGGTGGTCAGTCCCTTTTGGACTGTTGTTATCTGAAGGCAGAACCTAATTTTCTTTTTATCATTATTTTGTACTAACTGGTTCTGTTTCTGTTGGGTGGTCAGTCCCTTTTGGACTGTTGTTATCTGAAGGCAGAACTTAATTTTCTGTTATCATTATTTTGAACTAACTGGTTCTGTTTCTCTTGGGTAGTCAGTCCTTTTTGGACTGTTGTTATCTGAAGGCAGAACCTAATTTTCTGTTATCATTACTTTGTACTAACTGGTTCTGTTTCTCTTGGGTGGTCAGTCCCTTTTGGACTGTTGTTATCTGAAGGCAGAACCTAATTTTCTTTTATTATTTTTTACTAACTGGTTCTGTTTCTCTTGGGTGGTCAGTCCCTTTTGGATTGTTGTTATCTGAAGGCAGAGCCTAATTTTCTTTTATCATTATTTTGTACTAACTGGTTCTGTTTCTCTTGGGTAGTCAGTCCCTTTTGGACTGTTGTTATCTGAAGGCAGAACCTAATTTTCTGTTATCATTACTTTGTACTAACTGGTTCTGTTTCTCTTGGGTGGTCAGTCCTTTTGGAGTGTTGTTATCTGAAGGCAGATCCTAATTTTCTGTTATCATTACTTAGTACTCACTGGTTCTGTTTCTCTTGGGTGGTCAGTCCCTTTTGGACTGTTGTTATCTGAAGGCAGAACCTAATTTTCTTTTATTATTTTTTACTAACTGGTTCTGTTTCTCTTGGGTGGTCAGTCCCTTTTCGATTGTTGTTATCTGAAGGCAGAGCCTAATTTTCTTTTATCATTATTTTGTACAAACTGGTTCTGTTTCTCTTGGATAGTCAGTCCCTTTTGGACGGGAGAGTTGAAAACACTGACCCCCGCTGCGTGGAATACCTACTGACCCCCACTCCGTGGACTACCCCACGGAGTACTCCACGGACTACCCTATGGACTACTCCGCGGACTACCCCTCTTATGATAAAGCAAAAAATTATACTTTTAGGCTGAAAAAAAGATACAAGATTGAAGAGACGTACTTGCGTAAGTCGCCATCTTGGTTACCGCCATTTTACTCGGCGGGTTTACCTAAAAGATAGAATCCGGAATCCGGAATCCGGAATCCGGAATCCGGAATCTGGAATCTGGAATCTGGAATCTAGAAAATCAGAAAGAGCTCAGATTGAGGACAATATTTGAAACCAAATGTTTCTGCAAATGATCAAACTCTACTACCATCACTGTGTTTCGCCTATATCCTAAGTTGACATTAAAATGCTCGTTTTGTATACACCATAGGTAACTCGGCTAGTGCCATCTTATATGAAACATTTAATTCAGCTACTAGGCAAGTTGTTTGGCTATACAATAATGTAAATAAAAGTAAGATGTTTATAATTTTTACTTTTCATTTTCTCTGTAACATTCGCAAGTTGATTGCCTTGTGATTAAAGATCCTCGTACTTCGAACAAGCTAAGAGCGAGAAATGTATTCGAGTGGCAGCGTTTTGATCGAATTTGATCGTAAGTTACATAACCCGCCTCGATTAGCTTTGCTACATGCGGGTTGTGTATTTCTCTAAATAGTAATCTTTAAATTATTGACATAAACGGATGATGATGACAGGCACAAAGCTTCATGGGGATATTTATCTTGGACATCGAGTACCACCAGAACGGTCGTCCACAAGTTCAGTGCCAGTAAATGATAAAAAAGGTGCTCGAAATTTTGCTAAAAGTTGCTCGAAAATTGGTTGACGTTTTCAAAAAGTTGCTCGTCTTACAAAAAGGTTGCTCGTTATTGAAACAAGTAAGAATACTCAGTTTCACTTTTTAAGGTAAATTTATTCGTTTCTGCTTATATACGAATGACAGGTTGTCAACTATTTTCAACCAACTACTTTTAGCGGCACAAAATGTATAACCGAATGCATGATTTTTAGCATTCGCCACTGTATTCAGTATCAACAGTATGTTTAATAACTGATGGTCATATTCGGAACATGGAAACTATAATTTCTTGAAAAAACATCATGAGCACAAAGAATTGAAATAGCGCTAAAATAAATAATGCATGAAATTAATAAGAGGAATAAAAGAACCGAAGACGACGATAGAAATCTTACAGGAGGAGGTAGGTGACAGGAGTGGAGTCTTAGTCTGGGACTTGGTTCCAGTTGAGTCCAGATTCCGGATTCCGGACTCCGAATTCAGGATTCCGGCTTTTAGGTAAACACGCCAAGTAAAATGGCGGTAACCAAGATGGCGACTCTCCCAAGTACGTCTTTTGTATCTTTTTTTCAGCCTAAAAGTAATTTTTAAGAGGGGTAGTCCGCGGGGTAGTCCGTAGGGTAGTCCGTGGAGTACTCCGTGGGGTAGTCCACGGACTGGGGGTCAGTGGGTAGTCCACGGAGCGGGGGTCAGTGTTTTCAACTCTCCCCTTTTGGACTGTTGTTATCTGAAAACAGAACCTAATTTTCTTTTATCATTAATTATCTTGTATTAACTGGCTCTGTTTCTCTTGGGTGGTCAGTCCCTTTTGGACTGTTGTTATCTGAAGGCAGAACCTATTTTTTTTTTTTATCATTATTTTGTACTAACTGGTTCTGTTTCTCTTGGATAGTCAGTCCCTGTTGGACTGTTGTTATCTGAAGGCAGAACCTAATTTTCTTTTATCATTATTTTGTACTAACTGGTTCTGTTTCTCTTGGGTGGTCAGTCCGTTTTGAACTGTTGTTATCTGAAGGCAGAACCTAATTTTCTTTTATTATTTTTTACTAACTGGTTCTGTTTCTGTTGGGTGGTCAGTCCTTTTGGACTGTTGTTATCTGAAGGCAGAACCTAATTTTCTTTTATCATTATTTTGTACTAACTGGTTCTGTTTCTCTTTGGTGGTCAGTCCCTTTTGGACTGTTGTTATCTGAAGGCAGAACCTAATTTTCTTTTTATCATTATTTTGTACTAACTGGTTCTGTTTCTGTTGGATGGTCAGTCCCTTTTGGACTGTTGTTATCTGAAGGCAGAACCTAATTTTCTGTTATCATTATTTTGAACTAACTGGTTCTGTTTCTCTTGGGTAGTCAGTCCTTTTTGGACTGTTGTTATCTGAAGGCAGAACCTAATTTTCTGTTATCATTACTTTGTACTAACTGGTTCTGTTTCTCTTGGGTGGTCAGTCCCTTTTGGACTGTTGTTATCTGAAGGCAGAACCTAATTTTCTTTTATTATTTTTCACTAACTGGTTCTGTTTCTCTTGGGTGGTCAGTCCCTTTTGGATTGTTGTTATCTGAAGGCAGAGCCTAATTTTCTTTTATCATTATTTTGTACTAACTGGTTCTGTTTCTCTTGGGTAGTCAGTCCCTTTTGGACTGTTGTTATCTGAAGGCAGAACCTAATTTTCTGTTATCATTACTTTGTACTAACTGGTTCTGTTTCTCTTGGGTGGTCAGTCCCTTTTGGACTGTTGTTATCTGAAGGCAGAACCTAATTTTCTGTTATCATTACTTTGTACTAACTGGTTCTGTTTCTGTTGGGTGGTCAGTCCTTTTGGACTGTTGTTATCTGAAGGCAGAACCTAATTTTCTGTTATCATTACTTTGTACTAACTGGTTCTGTTTCTCTTGGGTGGTCAGTCCCTTTTGGATTGTTGTTATCTGAAGGCAGAGCCTAATTTTCTTTTATCATTATGTTGTACTAACTGGTTCTGTTTCTCTTGGGTAGTCAGTCCCTTTTGGACTGTTGTTATCTGAAGGCAGAACCTAATTTTCTCTTATCATTACTTTGTACTAACTGGTTCTGTTTCTCTTGGGTGGTCAGTCCTTTTGGACTGGTGTTATCTGAAGGCAGAACCTAATTTTCTGTTATCATTACTTTGTACTAACTGGTTCTGTTTCTCTTGGGTGGTCAGTCCCTTTTGGACTGTTGTTATCTGAAGGCAGAACCTAATTTTCTTTTATTATTTTTTACTAACTGGTTCTGTTTCTCTTGGGTGGTCAGTCCCTTTTCGATTGTTGTTATCTGAAGGCAGAGCCTAATTTTCTTTTATCATTATTTTGTACTAACTGGTTCTGTTTCTCTTGGGTAGTCAGTCCCTTTTGGACTGTTGTTATCTGAAGGCAGAACCTAATTTTCTGTTATCATTACTTTGTACTAACTGGTTCTGTTTCTCTTGGGTGGTCAGTCCCTTTTGGACTGTTGTTATCTGAAGGCAGAACCTAATTTTCTGTTATCATTACTTTGTACTAACTGGTTCTGTTTCTCTTGGGTGGTCAGTCCCTTTTGGATTGTTGTTATCTGAAGGCAGAGCCTAATTTTCTTTTATCATTATGTTGTACTAACTGGTTCTGTTTCTCTTGGGTAGTCAGTCCCTTTTGGACTGTTGTTATCTGAAGGCAGAACCTAATTTTCTCTTATCATTACTTTGTACTAACTGGTTCTGTTTCTCTTGGGTGGTCAGTCCTTTTGGACTGGTGTTATCTGAAGGCAGAACCTAATTTTCTGTTATCATTACTTTGTACTAACTGGTTCTGTTTCTCTTGGGTGGTCAGTCCCTTTTGGACTGTTGTTATCTGAAGGCAGAACCTAATTTTCTTTTATTATTTTTTACTAACTGGTTCTGTTTCTCTTGGGTGGTCAGTCCCTTTTCGATTGTTGTTATCTGAAGGCAGAGCCTAATTTTCTTTTATCATTATTTTGTACTAACTGGTTCTGTTTCTCTTGGGTAGTCAGTCCCTTTTGGACTGTTGTTATCTGAAGGCAGAACCTAATTTTCTGTTATCATTACTTTGTACTAACTGGTTCTGTTTCTCTTGGGTGGTCAGTCCCTTTTGGACTGTTGTTATCTGAAGGCAGAACCTAATTTTCTGTTATCATTACTTTGTACTAACTGGTTCTGTTTCTGTTGGGTGGTCAGTCCTTTTGGACTGTTGTTATCTGAAGGCAGAACCTAATTTTCTGTTATCATTACTTTGTACTAACTGGTTCTGTTTCTCTTGGGTGGTCAGTCCCTTTTGGATTGTTGTTATCTGAAGGCAGAGCCTAATTTTCTTTTATCATTATGTTGTACTAACTGGTTCTGTTTCTCTTGGGTAGTCAGTCCCTTTTGGACTGTTGTTATCTGAAGGCAGAACCTAATTTTCTCTTATCATTACTTTGTACTAACTGGTTCTGTTTCTCTTGGGTGGTCAGTCCTTTTGGACTGGTGTTATCTGAAGGCAGAACCTAATTTTCTGTTATCATTACTTTGTACTAACTGGTTCTGTTTCTCTTGGGTGGTCAGTCCCTTTTGGACTGTTGTTATCTGAAGGCAGAACCTAATTTTCTTTTATTATTTTTTACTAACTGGTTCTGTTTCTCTTGGGTGGTCAGTCCCTTTTCGATTGTTGTTATCTGAAGGCAGAGCCTAATTTTCTTTTATCATTATTTTGTACAAACTGGTTCTGTTTCTCTTGGATAGTCAGTCCCTTTTGGACTGTTGTTATCTGAAAACAGAACCTAATTTTCTTTTATCATTAATTATCTTGTACTAACTGGCTCTGTTTCTCTTGGGTGGTCAGTCCTTTTGGACTGTTGTTATCTGAAGGCAGAACCTATTTTTTTTTTTTTATCATTATTTTGTACTAACTGGTTCTGTTTCTCTTGGGTAGTCAGTCTCTGTTGGACTGTTGTTATCTGAAGGTAGAACCTAATTTTCTTTTATCATTATTTGTAGTAACCAGTTCTGTCTCTCTTTAGTAGTCAGTTCATTTTATGCTTTAGTTATCTGAAGACCAATCCATTAAGCTTGCTTTTATTAATAATAATTATTTTTCTCTTTTACACAGGGCTTGTTCCATAGTCGATAGCATAATCATGTCTCAAACTTTCCACACTTTCTCAAGAATATGAGCCTGTAATTGGGGCGAGCAGGGTTGGCGCAGTGGTGAGAGCACTCGCATTCCACCACTCGGCATCATAAGTGGGCTGAGTTTGTTGGTTCTCTACTCTGCTCCGTGAGATTTTTCTCGGGGTGCTCCAGTTTTCCCCTCTCCCCATAAACCAACATTTGATTTGATTCTACTTTTTTTAGATTTGATTTGATTTAGTCTCCCCAGTTAGTAGAGCATCTGTGGTAGGCTAGAAAGATTTGAGACTTTAATAAAGTGATCACGCCACCAGATTACTTCAAACTTTCTAGTTGCCCTCCCCTCCCCATACCCAGCAACCATTTGGATTTGCATTGTTGGAGTCCTTAGTCCGGAGTCTGGAGTCCGGAGTCCATAGTTTTGGAGTTCCAGAGTTTCAATTTCTTGCTGAGCCCGACTCAACGATGGTCAGCCGAGAAAAAAACGACATCAGTTCGATTATTTCTGGAATTACGAACACAATCCGAAATTGTTGGCTTACAGATTCTGATCACATACATAGTGGCATACTGGTTTAAACATGCTTAAAGTCAGTAGCTACAAAAGCGTATTATTATTATTATTATTATTATTATTATTACTATTATTATTATTATTATTCGCCATTTTACAAGTGTCCTTGGTCATGAGTTATTTTTGAATTCAAACAGCCCAAAAAACACTGAATTGAACAAAAGACAAGTTCTGGTTCAGTGACACGTGCGGAAGCTTGACCATCCTTAGTCGTGAGATCAGAAACGTTTTTGGGCTGTGGAACAACAACAACAACAATAATAATAATAATAATAATAATAATAATAATAATAATTTAGAACTTATATAGCGCATTTTCCATGTGTATATGATCAAATGCGCTTTACAAGCAGATGAAATTGGAATTTGGAAATGTTGGTTTTTGTGCAGAGGGGAAAACCGGAGTACCCGGAGAAAAACCTCTCGGAGCAGAGAAGAGAACCAACAACAAACTCAACCCACATGACGTCGAGTCCGGGAATCGAACCCGGGCCACATTGGTGGAAGGCGAGTGCTCTCACCACTGCGCCATCCCTGCTCCCCTACAACATGTGAACATGTGGAAATTGCTACCTGGCCTGTTATAGGGATCTTGGTGGCCATCAAAGTAGAAGTGCGCCACGAGGCAAGAATGGTCAACCACTGGGAAGATCACCGCAGCGTCCCTCTACTATTATGTCGGTTGTAACTAAGAGCGAGCCCTTACGTCTGATAACGGTGTTTCATGGCCAGAAAGACAGAAGCTTAACTTTGTTTAGCGCCATAAAGAGGCAACAGGAATAATGTAGAATTTAATCGAAGCTTTGGCCACGTACACTCTGGTGGTATTTCACACAACGTTTTATTATATTTCAAAGCACAACAACGTTGCGATGGAGAAACGCGAGCAAGATTGAAATCCCGTAATAATAGATTTCGGCAAAGCGCGCTTTACTTTGCATCCCAAGCCAATCTTTGTCAGTCACCGAACAAGAGGAATACAGGAAACGATATTCTCACATTGCCCCTGACTGAAATTGTGAACGGAAGTGGTAGACAAAGTAGCTTATTAGACGTTTACTCTTTGGGTCGTTTTAGATTTGCTCCCCAGAGCGACTGTAAGGTCAATAAAGGTAGCAAGAAGTGCAATTTGCGATAACCCCGATTAACGACCCTCGCTAAAGGAACTGTTTGCTGTGCTGTAAATATGAACATTTGGCTTGGAGATTAATTAAGGCATGAGTTTATAACTGCGTTCTCGGGTTATTTTTTCACAAGTATGTCTATAAATTTATGTGACGAGAATTTCGTTCGTTCCTGTTCTCGGAATCACAGTCTTTGTGAATCAGTAATTTCATTTTCATTGAACCTCCTTTTAGATTTTAGGCCGTTTTGGGTTCTCGACAATTTTTGTTTTTGTTCCTCGATGTTTGATTATCTTGAGTTACCAAAAATCGATTCATTGTTAAAGTTCTTTTGTAACCTTTTTCTAGTAATCATCTATGGTTTTAAAAAGACTGAAAGAGTAAACATACGATGCATGTTGAACGCGCGAGGGGTAAACTTAAATAATGTCTCCACGCGAGTGACGCCGACAACTACGCGTGTCCATATCTGCAAAACATTTTTATTATGTCAACAAATACTAAATTAAAAGGTTTCGTGTTTCTCTCGGCGTGCGTTTTGGACGCCAAAAAGTGTGAAAAAAGTAATTACCGAGAATGCCTGAGCAACACCTCGATCATACTAAAGCGGAAATTAAGATCTTCAATTACAGTTAATAATAAGCCATGGGTAGATTCAATCTACCCTTAGCTTAATTTGCATAATTTTTTTTCTGGGGCAAAGCTCGTCATGCATGCGATTACCTATCCAAACTATCAGGATTGTTTTCCTTTTTCTCTTTTCTACGACATTTAAGCTAATGTCTAAGCTTAGCTTACTACGAAATATGTTCGTTAAGCCTCGGCTAAAAGATCAAACATTTTCATCCAGCATCGCGTTTGTCACACATAACGCGTACATTTAGTGGCTAAACGCAAAACAATGTTTGACCAAACACCGGACCAAGTGAGTCCAAACAATGATTTTTGCGTATTATCGCTGAAATTTTCGCCGTTATGTGGTTCATTTGGTTGCTTTTTACCGTTTGTTCACGATTTGTTTGTTGGGGTTGTTAAACGATCAAAAATTTGTTCGTAATGCGAAATTTTGGATGAACATGTACATGTTTTTCGACGTCTGTGATCAAACATGAAAAGCCATTTAATGCACTATTGAGAGAGGTGGCTAAACCTTCAAACATCCTTGTCCAACGATGTTGGATGAAAATATTTGACCGTTCTTTGATTGGTAAACTTGTTTTCGAATAAACACACGCGTCGACTGTATTGTTTTCTTGTAATGTTTCGAGGTTTTTGAACCGCAGTCAATTCCTGTTGACTGCTCTAAAGATAAAATATTGCCGCAAGGAAAGCCATGCGGTGTTGCTCAATACCAGTAAAAATAATAATAATCGTGGAGCTCCGCTTTTAGGCTTGGCTAAATCTATATATTAACCCCCGAACGTAAGAATTATAATCCCCTGACGTGAGAAATGCAACCCCCGAACATAGGAACTTACAACCCTCGAACGTAAGAACTAACAAACCCCTAGCGTAAGAAATACGAACCCCTCATGTAACAGTACAACACGAGAATGCAAGAAATAAGAACCCCCTTATCGTAACAAACACAATTGATAAACAAAATTGATAATTTTGTGTTCTTTATCATTTTTAAATTAAAAGATAACGTAACGTTCGAATAGAAAAGGGGGTAAATGAAGTAAAGACAAATATTATAAATAGTTTACAAAATATTACCTCCAAAAAATTTGATGGAGTTATAAGTAATGTTAAAACGTGTTTTCGTCCCCACTTACAGAGAGTATCGTGTTGAAAGTAAAAAGAAACATTACAGGCACTATGAAATACAAAATTCATGAATGAAAAAGTATTTATAAAATTTAAGAAGAAAACAGTGAAAAAATTTTATGTTCAGCAATAAGGCATATGGTTTTGCTGACAAATTGCAATTTATCACTCAATATGGTTGCGGTATTCAACCAAAAGCAATCTCCGTTTTTTTTTTCCGTAAAACACTATATACAATTGAGATATCCTATTACAGCAATAGCGAAAAAACTACAGTCCCCACTCCTTAATGTATTTGTCACTTTTCATGTAAATAGATCATATTAGTACTGGATCTCGCATGAAGTGGATGCCTTGTGGGGAATGCATTTAGCTAGTTCCAGTTCTTTACGGAGGATATGAATAAGTTCTATTGTATGTAACGACAATTCAAATGCTCTATTTTTTTCTGTTGTTTGTTTTTTTTATTTTTAGTCAAGACTTGAGAATAATGACAATTCAAATAATCAGCGGTTGGTATTGTTTTCCCATTTTTTAGTTGGCAATTTCAATGCCTACCCCAACAACTCTGTCGGCCCACAAGGAGTTGGACAGTGGGTTAAGGGGCACCCAGAAATCTGCTCATGTGGAAGGTTTCCTCTTGTGTCAGCATACTTTTTACAGCCGAAATATTTTTGGGTTTGCAATTGACCAAAATGCCATTCCAAGAAATGTTATAGTTAGCGATAGTTTCAACAAACCCAGTCAGTTTTAAATTACAGCAGTACACCTTTGGTGTGCCTGCAATATAATAATTTTTGACCAAACAATAACATGTTACCAATGGGTGCCCGTGATAGTTGTGTGACTAATTATATTTGACTATAAAAATTTAAAGCTACTACATGTTACACAGTAAATTTATAAGGGTACTGTCACGTAATTGGATACCCAAAGATGCATTTGTTAAAGAAGGGAGCCTCTTATAATTTCACAGTTTCCATAGTACGAGTTACTTGTCATGTGTATACGCAGTCGTCTGTGGTCAAATGAACGGGAGGAAATGGATTGCAACTTGAAAAACGTTGGGCTAATATTCAAAGTTTTGTCATTGCCTCTTGGAACATCGCCGTACGTCAAGAAAATTAAGGCATGGGCCTTTCAAATTTCTCTAAAATAGATAGGGAGGTCTAAATTTTGAGGATTAAACCATCTAACAGTATAACTAGTTTGGAACAAATTGCTAACCTTCAAAACAATTATGTACTTGCGCGTCACATGATATGCAAATTAGGTCACGTGACCTATTACGGCCACTTAACATGAAAAAAACTTCATTAAGAAATGGCATCAGTTTATAACAACGGTCATTTAAAGAAATTGTTCGGGGGTTGTAATTTCTTACGTTCGGGGATTGTATTTCTTACGTTCCGGGGTTGTAAGTTCTTACGTTCGGGGGTTATAATTCTTATGGTCGGGGTTTAAAATTTGTTACGTTAGGAGGTCGTATTTCTTACGTTCGGGGGTGACAAATTCTTACGTTTGGGATTGTATTTTTACGTTCGGGGTTGTATTTCTTACATTCGGGGATTTGTAAGTTCTTACGTTCGGGGGTTATAATTCTTACGCTAGTGGTTTGTAAATTTTACGTTTCGGGCTTGTAAGGAATTAAACCCTTGATACAATCTGGAATTGTGTTTTCTTAAAAGCGGCGGTCTTAACATTTAGTTATATAGCTGGTTTCTGGTGTTGTGAATTACATAACGGTGTTCAGTTTCATTATTTGTTGGTGCAAATTTTATATAGCGACCTATTCCCAGCTACTGATAATGATCCGCTGGTTTCTGGTGCTGTGAATTACATAAGGGTGTTCAGTTTCATTATTTGTTGGTACAAATTTTATATAGCGACCTTTTCCCAGCTATTGATAATGATCCGTATTTTCTTACGTTCGGGAGTTGTAATTCTTACATTCGGGGGTTGTATTTCTTACGTTCGGGGGTTGTATTTCTTACGTTCGGGGATTTGAAAGTTCTTACGTTCGGGGGTTATAATTCTTACGCTCGTGGCTTGTAAATTTTACGTTTGAGGCTTGTAAGGTATTAGACCCTTCATACAGCCTGGAATTGTGTTTTCTTAAAAGCGGCGGTCTGAACATTTAGTTATATAGCGGGTTTCTCGTGTTGTGAATTATATAAGGGTGTTTTCATTATTTGTGGTTACAAATTTATGTAGCGACGTTTTCCCAGCTACTGATAAATTGTTGACAGCTCTAAACGATTAGGTTCGTATTATAGGGACTGTTATGTCAAAATTTAAAATTGCTATGCAAGTTTTCGAAGTTACTGCGAGATATGTTTTGCTACTTGTCTAATTTCTTTACCTTCGCCAGGTTTCTTCCAAGAAATATTCGCATCCTACTTTGTTTCCTTGCAATGTTTTGTTGTTTTGTGGTTTTCGAACTACAGTCAATCGTGTATTGGTTTTTGTAATATTTTAATGTTTTAACGGTCAAGTCCATCCATCTGTGGTGAAGTAGAATGAAATACGGACTGCGGAACTGCGGCGGCAGCCTTTTGAGGTTGAAGCTGAATGAAATTTGCGAATTATAGACTGACTGTGGGACTGCGGTCGCAGCCTTTCGACGGGTATTCTGTAATCTAGCCCTGCTTTTTCTAACGACTTCAATACAGGCTTTTTGTAGTAACTGGCAGTTCTTATGTTTGTGAATGAGTTCTTATGTTTTTGACGTTTGCTTCACTCCAGGCAACGTCTTAAACCTTTTTACAGTTACATATATTTTTGAGAAACATTCATTTGTTAGTTGCCGGACCAATAAAAGTTATTCCTTCAAACAGGAAAATTAACCTACCGGTTTGTGTTTGCATTGGTCACCGCATAGGCAGCTGCGCGTAGGCAGCATAGAGGTAAACTAACCAGCTAAAATGTTCTTGTGTAATATATTATTCAAAACTGTCTGCTGGCGGTGGCGATGAAAGATACTAAAACATGAGAAAAACAGTGACGAACGTTTTATTATAATAAACAATAGGAATATAGCTCACATTTAGATCATGAATTGCTTTCGGCTCCATTACCTCCACCGTTGTCTCTTTTTGTAATGAGCTAACTAATGCACATGTCATCGGCTTCCCCGTGTGGTCGACCCCCGGGCTAACAAGGGGGATTGTAAAATCAGTCAAGCAAACTTGAAGAATTTCCCCGGGGGGTCAGGGAATCTCTCAAGACAAAGTCCCCTGGGTGAGGTATCCCTCAGCTGAAAATCCCCGTGGCGTTCTTTTCAAACTTGTGAATTCCCCCACCCCATAATCTTTGATCGTAAAACAATGTCAAGATTTTCCCCTACCCTCGGGCAAAGAATCCCATCCATCTCCTTGTATTCCTCAACATATCTCCCTGGTAGGCCCGTGGGTCGACCCCACGGGGAAGCTGATGACATGTGCGTAAAGATCTTAAACGGAAACTAGAAAAGCCAGCTTTCTAATTGTCTATGCTGGTTGTCTATCGACACCACTGCAAATTTAAATTTCGTTAGATTGACAGCGGTTTAAAATATTTAACAGTTTACAAAATGTTTTCACAAGCTTTCAACACGCACTGTTTGAAGCAGAAGCTCGCACTTAGATGGTGATGTGACCATGAAACCTGCAATTCATTGTTAGATTTTATTCTAGTCGTTTTGTTGGAAACAAGCCTTGACCTGCTTTGACTACAGTGGTGAGAACGAACACTTTTTTGTACCGCTCATGTATAAAAAGTATATAAGTACGTATCTAGTCAGGTGAATATCGCAAGACAGCAACAGCCCTTATGAAAGCAGTCTAGTAATGAGGATTCCATTTTCTGTTATTTTTCGTACTTGTAATGAATTTTCTTTGTAGTTCACAACAGCGAGGTGTTAACAGAAACTTTAGGCGGAAGGGCGGACTGAAATTCCCTTCTCTTAATGTCTATTATAGAGAAAGTCATGAAAGTCTGGCAATAATTAAGGATTACACCTTGAACGATCAGCATCGTTCCAATGGCAGTCTAAGGGCTACTAATCCTTTTTAACAGAAAGGTATTACTGACAAAGAACTACGTGCATTTAAAAGAAAATTAACTCAGAGGGGAAGCTCCAAGGCATTAAATGGTAATTTAAGGGACACTAAATTTCCAAGGGGTATTTGTCAGACCCATAGTCCTCAGGCAGAAAATGTTCTCTAAAAAAAGCCACCGAAACTGGTATTTGGGATTTACAGCTCATTAATTTGACTGTTCATGCAAGAGAAAGGTCGAAATATAAAAGACGAATGACAATGAAATGCATCTGTTTGTTAATGAGAAATTAGATGAATAAATCGGTCACAACGTGGTTTCGCTGGATAAATTGTATATTGTTCGCGTTGTCTCCTGGCAGTCTTTATCATCTTGGAACTACGGAGGGGAAATATTTCAAATCCAGCCGGTCTCCAGAATTCCTATAATAGGAAGAAACTCCATCCGACTAGAGTTAAATTAAGGTTGCTTTATGTTGTTTCCTGACATTGTTTTTGAAAAGAGTGTTCAGATAACAGGTGAAATATTCAGATCTCCGTTTTACAATAACTGTCAAAATTCTCGCTCGCTGATTGGATAATTTTTATCATCAATAAGACTGAGCACAGACGAATAAAATTTTAATTTATTTCAATTTATTTTAAGTTCTTACGTTCGGGGGTTGTAAGTTCTTACGTTAAGGGGTTATTAGTTCTTACGTTCGGGGGTTCATAATTCTTACGTTCGTGGGCTGTATGTCTTACGTTCGGGGATTGTATGTCTCGTTCGGGGGTTGTTAGTTCGTACGTTTGGGGGTTATATTTCTTACTTTCGGGGGTTATAATTCTCACGCTGGGGGGTTGAATTTCTTACTTTCGGGGGCTGTAAGTTCTTACGTTCGGAGGCTATAATTCTTACGTTCGGGGTCACAATACTTGCGTTCAGGGTTTGTATTTGTTACCTTCGGGGATTACAAGTTCTTACGTTATGAGGTTACACTTACGTTCATAATTCTTGCATTCGGGAGATGTATTTCTTACGTTGGCTGCTTGTAAGTTCTTACGTTCGGAGGTTATAATTCTTACGCCAGTTCGGGAGTTGTATATCTTACGTTCGCGGGTTGATAATTCATACGTTCGGGTGTTGTATTCCTTACGTTTAGGGGTTGTAAGTTCTTACGTTCGGGGGTTGTATTTCTTGCGTTCGGGGGTTGTATTTCTTGCGTTCGAAGGTTATAATTCTTACATTCGGGAATTGTATTTCTTGTGTTCGCGGGTTCATAATTCTTACGTTCGGGGGTTCATAATTTATATGTTCGAGAGTTGTAAGTTCTTACGTTCGGGGTTTATAATTCTTACGTTCGGGGATTGTATTTCTCGCGTTCGGGGATTATAAATTTTTCGTTTGGGGATTCTAAGTTCTTACGTTCGGGTTATAAGTTCTCACGTTCGGTTGTTGTATTTCTTGCGTTTGGAGGTTACAAGTTCTTACGTTCGGGGGTTGTATTTCTTGCGTTCGGGATTATAAATTTTTCGTTCGGGGATTGTAAGTTCTTACGTTCGGGGGATATAAGTTCTTACGTTCGGGGGATATAAGTTCTTACGTTCGGGTGTTATATTTCTTGCGTTTGGGGTTTGTATTTTCATACGTTCGGGGTTTTTAAATTCTTAAAGGCGAGGATTGTGTAATTTTCTTAAAAGAAGCGGTCTTAACATTTAGTTATATAGCGGGGTTTTGTTGTTGTGAATTATATAACGGTATTTTTTACTATTTGTTGGTACAAATTTTAAATAGCGACCTTTTCAAACCTACTGATAATGATCCGAATCAGGCATATATGGTGGTCATTCAACTTCGGTACTTCTAAAAGGAAAGAACTACTACCGTGGAGTACGGGGGCACAAGTTAACCATGGAAGCCATGCTAAAGTTGCTGTGGAATACATTTACCATATGGGTGCTAGACTGAAAGAAATCAAATCCAGAGTCCATTCAAGGTCTCGGTAAAGATCGTATTAAGCACTGCCTTCGTACCTGTCGGGACACTGCCATTGGCCAGACTAAGGAATCCTTAAAGAGCCAATTTCAACTTCTATGGAAGAATGCCTAAAAGTGTTTGCCACATTCAGAGAGGAAGGAAGGCGAAAATCAAGACTGTTTGCATTCTGGGATTCTTACATTGAGATGGTTGTACTGCTTTTGAATTTCATCAGATCAGAACGCGATGGCTGCTGGTCACTATACCTTGCAGCAACAAGAGAAATGACTGCCCATTTCTTTTCCATGGATCGAGTAAATTATTCTAAATGGCTTCCCGTTTACCTTGCAGATATAGATCAGCTCAGTGTTAACGCTCTTGAGCTTTACGAAGAATTTTGCCAAGGAAGTCACGCAATTAACAAAAGTTCTAACTCATTCAGTCAGGTGTGGACAGACATGACATTAGAGCAGAACATCAATCTAGACAGGAAAGGCAGTGGGGCATCATTGGCATCATTGGTTTCTTTCTTGTCATGAAAGAGCTGCTATCACAACTGCAACTAAAGAGATGTGTGGAATGAACGATAGTCACAGAGTTGGATCTCACAAAGAACGTGGATCTGAAAGGTTAAAGGAAGATGCGTCTGACGTGCAGAAGCTGGTGAACACCATGTTTAATGTAATACGGAGCCCGATTAGTGCCATGGAAAATTCGTGCTCAATTTTTTTTCGCCCGCTCGATGTTTTTTTATCGACTTTCTCCCGAAAACCTACAAACCCACGCATCGTAATTTGTATTCTTGTAAAGGTTTTGTTATTCTGTGGTTTGTGAATTGCGGTCAATTCCTGTTGACAGCTTTAAACGACTAGGTTCGTACTCTACGGACTGTTATGTCAAAATTTAAAATTGCTTTGCAAGTTTTAGAAGTTACTGCGAGATATGTTTTGCTTCTTGTCTAATTTCTTTACCTTTGCCAATTTTTTTTCTTTCAAGAAGCGCTTGCATCCTACTTTGTTTCCTTGCAATGTTTTGTTGTTTTGTGGTTTTCGAACTACGGTCAATCGTGTATTGTTTTTTTGTAATGTTTCAATGTTTTGAGGTTTTTGAACCGCGGTCAATGAATGAAAATATGACTGACTGTGGGACTGCGGCGGCAGCCTTTGGACGGGTATTCTTTAATCTAGCCCTGCTTTTTCTAATGACCTCAATACAGGCTTTTTGTAGTAACTTGCAGTTCTTATGTTTTTGACGTTTGCTTCACTCCAGGCAACGTCTTAAACCTTTTTACAGTTACATATATTTTTGAGAAACATTCATTTGTTAGTTGCCGGACTCATAAAAGTTATTCCATCAAACAGGAAAATTAACCTAACGGTTTATGTTTGCATTAGTCACCGCATAGGCAGCTGCGCGTGGGCAGCATAGAAGTAAACTAACCAGCTAAAATGTTCTTGTGTAATATATTATTCAAAACTGTCTGCTGGCGGTGGCGATGAGAGATACTAAAATATGAGAAAAACAGTGACGAACGTTTTATTATAATAAACAATACGAATATAGCTCACAGTTAGATCATAAATTGCTTTCGGCTCCATTACGTCCACCGTTATCTTCTTTTGTAATGAGCTAACTAAAGATCTTAAACGGAAACTAGAAAAACCAGCTTTCTAATTGTCTATGCTGGTTGTTTACCGACACCACTGCAAATTTCGCGTTCATGTCACCTCATCACAAAAGTGTTTTTTCGTTAGATTGACAGCGGTTTAAAATATTTAACAGTTTACAAAATAATTTCATAAGCTTTCAACACGCTCTGTTTGAAGCAGAAGCTCGCACTTAGATGGTGATGTAGCCATGAAACCTGCAATTCATTGTTAGACTTTTTTCTAGTCGTTTTGTTGGAAACAAGCCTTGACCTGCTTTGACTATAGTGGTGAGAACGAACATTTTTTTGTACCGCTCATGTATAAAAAGTATATAAGTACGTATCTAGTCAGGTGAATATCGCAAGACAGCAACAGCCCTTATGAAAGCAGTCTAGTAATGAGGATTCCATTTTCTGTTATTTTTCGTACTTGTAATGAATTTTCTTTATAGTTCACAACAGCGAGGTGTTAACAGAAACTTTAGGCGGAAGGGCTGACTGAAATTCCCTTCTCTTAATGTCTATTATAGAGAAAGTCATGAAAGTCTGGCAATAATTAAGGACTACACCTTGAACGATCAGCATCGTTCCAAAAGCTGTCTAAGGGCTACTAATCCTTTTCAACAGAAAAGTATTACTGACAAAGAACTAGGTGAATTAAAAAAAATTAACCCAGAGGGAAGCTCCAAGGCATTAAATGGTAATTTAAGGGACACTAAATTTCCAAGGGGTATTTGTCAGACCCATAGTCCTCAGGCAGAAAATGTTCTCCAAAAAAAAGCCACCGAAACTGGTATTTGGGATTTACAGCTCATTAATTTGACTGTTCATTCAAGAGAAAGGTCGAAACATAAAAGACGAATGACAATGAAATGCATTTGTTTGTTAATGAAAAATTAGATGAATAAATCGATCACAACGTGGTTTCGCTGGATAAATTGTATATTGTTCGCGTTGTCTCCTGGCAGTCTTTATCATCTTGGAACTACGGAGGGGAAATATTTTAAATCCAGCCGGTCTCCAGAATTCCTATAATAGGAAGAAACTCCATCCGACTAGAGTTAAATTAAGGTTGCTTTATGTTGTTTCCTGACATTGTTTTTGAAAAGAGTGTTCAGATAACAGGTGAAATATTCAGATCTCCGTTTTACAATAACTGTCAAAATTCTCGCTCGCTGATTGGATAATTTTTATCATCAATAAGACTGAGCACAGACGAATAAAATTTTAATTTATTTCAATTTATTTAAGTTCTTACGTTCGGGGTTGTGAGTTCTGACGTTAAGGGGTTATTAGTTCTTACGTTGGAAGGTTGTATTTCTTACGTTCGGGGCTGTATGTCTTACGTTCGGGGGTTGTTAGTTCGTACGTTTGGGGGTTATATTTCTTACTTTCGGGGGTTATAATTCTCACGTTCGGGGCTGTATGTCTTACGTTCGGGGGTTGTAAGTTCTTACGTTCGGGGGCTATAATTGTTACGTTCAAGGTCATAATACTTGCGTTCAGGGTTTGTATTTCTTACCTTCGGGGTTACAAGTTCTCACTTTATGAGGTTGCACTTTCGTTCATAATTCTTGCATTCGGGAGATGTATTTCTTACGTTGGCTGCTTGTAAGTTCTTACGTTCGGGGTTATAATTCTTACGCCAGTTCGGGAGTTGTATGTCTTACGTTCGCGGGTTCATAATTCATACGTTGGGGGGTTTGTATTACTTACTTTCGGGGTTGTATTTCTTACGTTTGGGGTTATAATTCTTACATTCGGGAGTTGTATTTCTTGCGTTCGCGGGTTCATAATTCTTACGTTCGTGGGTTGTATTTCTTGCGTTCGGGGATTATAAAGTTTTCGTTTGGGGAATGTAAGTTCTTACGTTCGGGGATCTAAGTTCTGACGTTCGAGTGTTGTATTTCTTGCATTTGGAGGTTATAAGTTCTTACGTTCGGGTGTTGTATTTCTTGCGTTTGGAGGGTGTAGGTTCTTACGTTCGGGGTTTGTATTTTCTGACGTTCGAGGGTTTTAAATTCTTACAGCCGAGGACTGTGTAATTTTCTTAAAAGTGGCGGTCTTAACATTTAGTTATATAGCGGGGTTTTGTTGTTGTGAATTATATAACGGTATTTTTACTATTTGTTGGTACAAATTTTAAATAGCGACCTTTTCAAACCTACTGATAATGATCCGAATCAGGCATATATGGTGGTCATTCAACTTCGGTACTTCTAAAAGGAAAGAACTACAATCATGGAGTATGGGGGCACAAGTTAACCATGGAAGCTATGCCAAGGTTGCTGTAGAATACATTTACCATATTGGTGCTAGACTGAAAGAAATCAAATCCAGAGTCCATTCAAGGTCTCGGTAAAGATCGTATTAAGCACTGCCTTCGTAGCTGTCGGGACGCTGCCATTGGCCAGACTAAGGAATCCTTAAAGAGCCAATTTCAACTTCTATGGAAGAATGCCCAAAAGTGTTTGCCACATTCAGAGAGGAAGAAAGGCGAAAGACTGTTTGCATTCTGGGATTCTTACATTGAGATGGTTGTACTGCTTTTGAATTTCATCAGATCAGAACGCGATGGCTGCTGGTCACTAGACCTTGCAAGGTTTTTGTACCGCTCATGTATAAAAAATATATAAGTACGTATCTAATCAGGTGAATATCGCAAGACAGCAATAGCCCTTATGAAAGCAGTCCAGGACTGAGGGTGCCATTTCCTTTTAGTGTTTGTAATAGTAATGGGACGAAATCCTCACAGGTATTTAATAATTATTCCCCCTCTGGTGCCCCTCGGTTCACGTGCCAGCTCGCTTCGTGCTATACGTTTGATCGTTTTGTTCCGTTGCTCGGATTTCTGCCAATTTTTGTGTGACGGCTCGCCGTGACACTATTCTCAGGGTATGACTTTGCCCATTGGTCTTGTTAGCAGCAATCGGGTCCCCGATTGGACGTCAATTTCCGTATCTTGATATCGATAGGTGGCTTTTTCTCGTGTCAAAAGCGATCAAGAGACCGAACAGCAATCGGAGAAACCGAGTAGCAATCGTAATTTTGGATGGAACCGATGTACGGTTTTGGAAAGTTCGTCGCCTTGTCGGAACGTGGTCTGAAATGTGCACTATCGCACGTCGGAATCATGCACTATCGCACGTGCACATTGTCAGTCGCCCGTTCGTGCCTCAGGTAAGACATAATTTTTATCATGTTTATGTTTCTAACCAGAAGCGTTAACTTACGCAGTTTTTGAGGATTGTATAATTGTGTCTTGAAAGGGTCCTGAAGTTATCAACTTACAACTGCTTGTCTTAAAGCACTTGAGTACACAATGAAGTCAATGTTATCGTTGTTGCTGTTGCTGTTATGTTACCTGACGTTAATGAAGAGAGTCGTTCGTCTTCTGTAAGCCGATGGGGGAACCAGTAAACTTCCTTCAGGAAGAAGAACAGATTTCTTTCCAGGGAGGCCTGAAACTCTTTTTTGAGGTGAACGAATTGTTACGACAAATAATGAACTCTTTGTACTTCCACTTGCTAAGCCTATAATCTCAGATAAAGGTTGAAATTTACCTCTGTCTTCGTGAGAATCATGGGAAGAAATTTGTCGGTTGCAGGAACGTTCGAAGGCTGTGCTAATTAAGTAAGAGTATATCAGTGCATGTTCTACCATTGCCCCGTTCATTTTGTAGAACGAATTAAATCAAAGACGTGTAAAAAGTTAAAGTTGAAATACTCTTCAGCGAAAATTGTAAACAGAAATAGGACAAATAGAAATGACACAGAATCACATGTTGGTCCTTTTGAGAAAACGGTCAGTGATTTAATTACAGGGGTCATTTCCAAAGACATCAAAACTCGTTGACATTTCAAGGAATTTTAAGACATGGCTAGTTAACGGTATTTACTGCACAGAGAAACAACAGTTTAATGTATTGGCCTAAAAAATATTGTTCTAAATAGCTGTTAGCTCCATGTCTGTATAGCGATTGTAAAGGCAAGAGGGTGAATGCCTTTCGTGAACTTCTGGTGTACAAAATAAAGTACAAAATAAATACTTCAGATTCAAAATACAAATTGAAGGTGAAGCATTTTTTTGTAGTAAAATGAAAGTTGCTAATACGTGGTTAATTAAACCCAGGTCCATGGCAATATAGGAGTAGTACATTTGGAGAATATTCTCTAGGTTCATCACGGGCAATCAACTTGAATGATGTCCATTAGACGTAGGTGGTGGAGGAGACTGTTTCTTTAGAGCGATTTTGGTGTTCCAGGTTACCATATACACGTTCGATCAACAGCAGTTGAGTATATGAGGAGTCATCCGGGACTGGTTGGCTCGGTTGGTAGAGCACCAGACTTCTGTGCAGGAGGTCACGGGTTCAAACCCTGGCCAGAGCAACTCTCAGGGTCTTTAAAGGGACACAGTCAGCTGGTGCGCATGTGCATTAGATACCATTTCTCAGCTAATTTGCATATCACAACAGCACGCACGCGAATCCAAAAGTGAGATGCGCATCCCGTCGGCAAATCTTCAAACCTCTTGAATCGAAGTAAATGCAAGTCGACATAGTTCTTATAGAGCGTCATTTATACCAGAGCACTAATTTTCTTTAATACCACGGATAATTAACCGATGGACATGTTCAGGAAGGCGAAACGTCTATGGCAAGCAAAATGTTCGAAGTCGAAGCAGTCGAAGAATCAGCGGAGGTGAGAAACACTCTGTGATTTCAATCAGATACTTTGCTTTTATGTGCTTTTTCGCTGGTCTGTGAGTCTCTTCCAACTCAAGGAAGAGATTTTAAAACATTTCTGTCCAGTATAAATATCACACATCCGTTTATAATACAGAACGAGCTGGTACTTTGACTCACTCATTTTCTTGTTTTCGTCTGAGCTCCAAACCGTTCAGCCATGAAGCGAAGTCCGAATCGTTGCCAAAGTTTCCATCTGCACGAATCTTTCTCAGCTTGAGAAAACCCGATTTTCCAAATATGGCTCTCCAGTGTTTTTGATTGATCTCTCTCGTTATTTTCTTTAACGCAGGCGATTTCTTCCGCCCGGCGCCTTCACGTTTCCCTCCTCTTCTGTTCATGTAACATTGAATACTTGATTCAATCCGTTTTAGCCAAATACAATGAAATAATTTTAAAATATGAGTAAAAGAATATTCAGGAACAGGTTTTGAGTAAAAGATCGCAGATCAAAAGAACCACAAAGCACGATTGAAGCGGATTTTGTGGATGTCTACGACGCATAACTTTGATTTCGGGTTGAGGTAACCTCTTTTCAAAAGTGACAAAACTAGTGTCCAGGCAAGCGCGGTCCCAACGGTGACTGTGTCCCTTTAAATAATTGAGGGTAAAGTGCTGCCTTTGTAATGACAAGTACAAACTGTCAGACTTTCTAGTCTTCTCACGGTACTTTCACTTAATTTAACTCTGTGTGACGTAAAAGAATCACTAGGGGCGTAAAAAAACTCTGGATGTGACCACCCCTAGTGTCTGTACTAATTCGATATTTACGTTACAGGGGCACTTATTAGTTACTTCATTAATTGTAAACTGCACAAGCAGTCTGGTTGAGACCCCCCGGCCAGTGTTGTAAACCGCCATGAGACTGTGATATGAGCAGTATATAAATACATTACTATTACCATCACCATTACAAGTCATTAAAAGTAATATATATATTTAGCCAAGCCTAAATGCGGAGCTCCAAAAGCATTCTTTTTCTACTGGCATTTACATATAGTCTGCTTCTCATATCACCCATCTGACCTCACTCAAGCTGCAGACCCAATGCTGTAAAAAATAGTATGGAAAGGTGATCTGACACATTGGCACAGTGGATTTGGATCCCCGCGGATTTGAACCCTCCATTCCAGATCTGCTTGTGGATCAGATTTGGACCCCCTAGTCCAGAACTGCTAGCAGATATGAACCCCCTTTTATGGATTTGGTTCCCCACCCCTCCTAAAAACAAGCATTTTATTGAGTAAGGTAATAAAAATTCCTTTGCAAATTGAGTTTAGAGACGTTTAAAAAGCAAAATAAAAATATTGAGGTAGGTTTTTTCAATAATCTTTAATACTTTGTGCAAAAAAGAACCTGCTAGTTTGCATCTATAAATTTTTAAAACAAAACATTTCTTAACATCTTAGAGCAATACCTTAGGACAGGTCTGTTTCCCCGTTCAACTGTAGGCTACTTAGTTATGGTTTAGAGCCAATAGAAATTGGTGGAGAAGCCTGGTGATTGCTCCTTTGAATCAGTATCACGTCAGATATATAGTGATTCAGATCATCACTTCAGAATGAATGCAATTTCAATTATCCACAGCCTCCCATGAGACAGTTGGAAATCAGAAATTGTGTATTCTCTGGATATATGTATGCCTCAAACATGGAAATCAATAAAATATTTAGATATGAATTAAGATCAAGATATTTCTTTTGATCAGTTACATCTTAACCTTACTATTACAAAAAAACTTCTTGCTAGCAGAGGGGCATTTTGTCTGCGCATGTTCCGTAATCCCGTTCTCATGAGGATAACCGCTGGAATGAATCTGTCAAATGAAGGCATTGAAAAATAAAATGGCGGCTGACAAAAAGCCGTCTTGTAGCTTGCGGCTCTCAAAGTTTCCCTTCTTCAAGCTGTATTTTTATGTGAAAAATTGTAAAAGACGTTAAGACGTTTTCGGGAAGAAAGCTCCAGCCAAATCCGTGTCAACCGAAACCTACATCGACGAATACAATATGAATTTTTGATGCGACATTGAATTTTGATGATGACAAAAAAGATGAGTTTGGTAAGTTTGTCACCAGTCAAATTCAGATTGGATACGACGCTTGTTTGAGAAGTAAAATTTTGGAACATCTGAAAGGGTCTCGTAAGAGCTCTTTAAGAGTACAGCGTGAGTACGGACACACTGAATGACCTATCGTCCGGATCGTCTCGAAGAAGTATAAACAATTTAGTTAACTGTACGTTCTTTGAATGCCAAACTACTAGGGTTGAGAAATGAAGATTATCAGATTGTAAAACTTAAGTCGTAAGCGTATTTGAACGTGAGATTGCGTTGATCTGAGAATATCGCCTTTTTTCAGTGTCGAGAAAACAAAACACAAAATCAAAACAAAACAAGGTAAACAAGAAGCTTGAGTTTTAGAGAAAATATCAATTATTTTTATCTTTGTTTCAATACTTGCTTCACGTCCTTGAGATTTTGCAAGTTACCATATGTAGATGTAGATGCTTGAGTTGTGTTACGGCAAAAACTTGCAGCGCGTTTACCTTCTGTTTGCACAAATCTACGTACACCGCCTAGGACACGAGTTTCTTGGGCATGGACAAAAAGGATACGGAAATTGGGGGGATGGATGGTCAACTATAATTTCATTTCCTTTATTGTAACTTGTTCTGTTAGGAGAAGGGTAATAAAGTTGTTGTTGTCTCAGAAGACTACAAATGAGTTCCTAATAAAGTCATGTTCTCAACACATTTGTCATTTAGAAGTACAGTACAAACCACGGAATGTAGCTGTCTTCTGCTTCAACTAGTTGCAGAGACTTTTCAAATTAATTGCACTGCCTTGAGTGGATTGGAATTGTTTGACGGGAGATAAAGATTAAGTTAAAATGTGATACACACTCTCCTATCCAGTTCCCCCTTTCCAAACCTTTTGTACTGGCTTGACAATAACCAGCAATCATGGATGTAAAGTAACTCACTACCTGTAGCAGTTCCTCCCTTGTGTACAAAAATAAAGAAAGAAGCAAAAAAATAAAAATAAATCCAGACAGATTGCAAAGAGTACATGAAGTTTTTTTAACTTTATTGTGCTTGACTGCTTTATAGGAAATTTTGTTGTTGTTGTTTGGTAAGTGAATTACAATGCCACAGACTCTATAATGCGAAACATGACCTTACGGTAGCATATGGCACAGTGCTTGGAGCAGGTCTGAGTATTTGTATGAGAAAGTTAATGGTTTTCAGGCCTGTTAATTTTGCTGCTGCAGGAAAATAATCTGGTAGTGCCCAAACGGAATTCTTCAGCTGCAATCTCAGTGTCAACATTACTCTAGGGGACAGTTCTCAAACTGCAGGTGATATGTACATATTCACACTCAATATTACAGTTTCCAAGACCGCAGAATTGATCAACAAAGCTTGCTCTTTAACTTGTCTGCCTTGTCATCCTTTTTACGTGTTATCACTGCAATTGGTCTTCTCTGTATATCCTTAAAAATGTTAGGAGAACATAAGTGTTAGTTCCTTCCTTTTAAGCAAATTGTTTACAAAACAGTCTCCATAACCAGTCTAGTGGAGTATCAGTTATATGAAATTGTATTTTTATTAACACAGATTTTGATGGTCAAAAGTTAATACATAGTTGCATTCCATGTCACGATCATCAGTGAACACTGATGATATGTGCATAAAAATGGACTTAATATAAGAGTACCAAGTGTTTTGAATTTATTCATGACCTTCCAGAGAAATTATGGTGTATTTTATTTTAGAACCCTTAATGTTGAAATAGAAAAGCAATACTATCAATCTTTTATGGTCTTGCTTATATCTAAATTAAGCATCAACATCTTTTCCTCCTGTGTATGCTCATGTCATACTCTTTAGCTTGGTCAAGTTTTGAAAATGATTATACTACATATCAAATGATGAGGCTAAAACAAATCTTCAAGCTTGTTATATTGTAGTATTATTTCAAGAGAACAGTTAGGTTTGATTTTACAGTTTTGCATTGTACCAGCATAAACTCACCTAATCAGTAACAGATAATTTACAAGGGGCTTAGATATGCAGGCACCAATAAACTTAATTTAAATGTTTAGGTACAACAGTTGTGATATATATAGGGCTAGTATATCAGTTCACTTCTGAGCATTCCTCTTGATTTGAAAGATGTACAGGTCTGTACACCATAAAGAGTATTACTTTACCATAAATAAATAAATAATAATTAACACAAGCTCATATCAAGTATACATCAGCCATCTGAAAAGGCCACTTTTCGACATTCGCTAATCCAAAATATAACATTTCCTAAATTTTCAAAGCTCTGTTGAAAATCAGCTAGTGTACAGACCTCTCATTTAGTTTTGCAGTCCCCGAGTTTAACGATAATATTCCAAGAAAACTTGTGCAACTCCATAACACTTCCCTTCACAAGAAAGTGGAATTTCCAGTATTTTAGCGGATTGCCATGGACTGTTACCATTACACCTTTATATACAAGGCACAAGATTAGGACAAAATTAAATTAACCTTCAGATAATTATTGCAAGTGTCTTAATTAAATATTTCAAGACCCTATTCTTAAACTGAAACAAAGGCAAACATGCCCATTGATAAAAATATAAAGTTTGTTACATTTTAATACCAACATCCATGGGAAAGATGCCTTCTTACATTAGAGAAGAGCATCAATTTTTTTAACTATCACCCGGTATCTTGGTAGTTCGAATTTGAAATGTGACAACAACGTCCAACTTTTAGTTACTCACTGTAAACAGATTATAATAATCATTCTTTAAAAACATTAAGGGCTAACAGCCTTTACTCTGGGGAAAAATGGTGTTTTACATTTTTAAAATTGTAAAAATTCAACTCATAAAATAAGAGAAGGTTGTATGCCAACGAAACAAATAAAGTCCTTGCTTTGAAAGCTCATTCCATTTTTCCCGCTGTTCTCAAAACATTACATGTATCTTTGAAAAATAAATTATTTGTGGAGAAAGTTAAGAACTTAGAATGTCCCTCGACTACGTACTTTTAAATTTCTTTGGTTACAAATGTAACACTCGTAGAGAAAAATAAAACCTTCAAAAGTTCCACTTGTTCTAAGGTAGCCGGCACTGAGGTGAAGTGTACAAAACGAAGTTGAAATCTACAACAAGGGCACAAAACGCACGTCTTCGACGGAGAATGTCAGCACTTTACACCGAAAAAATGAAAAGCGCGCATTTTTTCCCGATAAACAAACTGCATAAAACGAAATTGAAATGAATAAACGATACACTGACGGTATTAAGAAACTTGGGGGTCCGTAAGAATAAAAAGTTACGTTCAAGTCTTTACTTGAGGTATACTACGACGGCAAAAAAAACAAAATAACCACATATCAAAACAAAAGCAGAAAAAACTTTGTCAGAATGCAAATGTAATCTTAAGAAACTACAATAATGGCAAACGTCTATTAAGAATTACCTTGTTAAATAGACTTGAAAGGAACCTCGACAAAAGACCTCTGTGATCCAAGTCTTCGAAAATCTTCGAAAACTAGACGGATGAAACTGCGAAAGTAATGCCGGTGGACCGCTTTCAATCACGGCGACAGAACATTTTTTAAAGTCTTTATACCTTTACGGCTGTGAAGAGAAGGGGAAGACACTGTTACCTGGTACGTTTTAAAACTTGGGGGATCGTGAAAATTTTGGGTAATTTCGCCTCAGAGTTCATCAAAATTAACCTCCAAATCAAAATGTCCACCATAAATTAAACGATGTAGCTTATAATCGCCTTGACCTACAAGGTAGTAATTCAGTTCACATTAAACCTCATCACCAATAGACTAACCTTGATTGTTTGGCTTCTCATGTCAACATCTGGATAGTCGGTGAAATTAATTTTCAAAACCACGAACCGCGGTTGTTTGGCCGCCCAGATCACTTTTTGGCTGTTAAGATCTTCTCAAAACAAGTCACTTCAAGCACTTTGAGTACGCCGAGCACTAGCAATGCATAAATACTTCGTACTTTCGTTCATGTCTTATCATAACATCCGTCCAACTGTAAAAGATCGCTTTCGGAAAACTATTAATTGAGCGTTCTACAAGCAACATGGCTTCCATGAACGATCGTTTAGCATTCCATTGGAGCATGCGCAGACAAAATGCCCCTGTGCTCTTCTTGCTAACATTAAGCTCATCGATCAATGCAACTACAGTGTTTTCAAAAACAAATCCAGCTGCTCTTCTGGCCAGCCAACTGAAGTGTAAGACCAAGAAACTTGATAATAAAACATTGGGTATTTGGTTGATACCACTATCAAGGTAATTAACAATGTAGTATGAGGATTTAAGGTAATGATTCATCAAAGCAAAAGTGCTGGAAATCCATGTTAGCTATCTTAACTTGATTTTCTATTTTGCAAGAAAGGTAAGGACTGGTCTCACATTTCTTCATGTACATTTGAAATTGCACAACATAATTCATCAAACATCAGAAATCCCATCACCCATTAATGCCAAATGTCATCCAAACATCCCACAAGATTGGTGTAACCCGCTACTAATAAAATTAATTGAAAGACTGTATGCAGGAGAAGGAAGTCCAAAGAATGTGTACATTGATGAGAAAGAGCTTACTTTAAGTTTAATTTTAAGTTTTAAGTTTAATAACATTTTCTCATGCGAATACAACTAAGTTGATACAATACAAAAAAGTGCATGACTGGAGAATAATTGGGAGAAAGTAAATTCCCATACAAAGAATATTTAACAATTATTCTACGAGGGTAAATAACCAACGAGGCGCGTAGCGCAGAGTTGGTTATAATCATTTCATACCCAGCAAGCCCGAGTAGAATAATTGTTTTATTAAAAACTCAACGACGCATAATTGAGAATCTGTACAAAAAAAAAGTGGAAGAAGGGAACTCGGAGAAAGAGAAAACCGAAAAAAGGAAACATTTGTGCATCACATGACTAGACAAAAATGGCGCGAAAACCTTTCGGCGTGTTGCAACGTTTCTGAGAAAAGTTGAATGAAGTCAATTAAACTGTCCGAAAATAACGTTGAAGCTTCAGTTTACGGTCCTTTTTGGAAAAAGTGCAGAGTTTATTTGCTCTGGGAATGGTTGTGGTCAGTACTTTGGTAAAAAACATTCAATCATTGCTCAAAGAGGGTGGAACGGCTTTCACGTAGATGTACGAGCCGAAGGAAGCGAATTTGTAATCCATCAAAACAACAGCACCATGGGCGAATTTCATCAAAATGAATGATGGACTGGATGATTGTCTCACCAGACCTGGTCGGAAACAAGATATATGAGGGATAAGCAAGACAAATGTTCAGGTTATGCTTCAAGAAATGGTTTATAGAAATTTGTCTCGATGCGTGGAACAAAACTGGAACCGCAGCCGAACAGAATAACAAAAACAACAAGAACGGCGATTCTTCTCATTTTTTGTTTTTTACAAAACATCACATCTCCGACCGGAAAGTTTGAAGCTGGTGATTAATCCGTTGCATCGAGTGCAGGTCAGAACATTTTTAGTGTGTGTTAACTTTTTAAAAAGTGTCACTGATCGCTGGAAAGATTTTCAATTGCAATAGTGGATTATTACTGCAAATGTTAGCTGAAGTTATTGTTTGTTCAGTTTGTTTTGAATAGACAGGTCTGTGAGCATATTGGTGACGTCGACACTTGTTATTAAATACATATTTTCAATTTCGTTTAGTTAAGCTCAAAAACTCTTTCGGTATCTCCGTAAATAAAAGTGCGTTTTGCTATTAGCTAAACATCAACAATCCGGAAAATTTTCTTAGCGCTGCAACACGATCCCAGCACTGTTTCTTGTCGCTCTAAAACACTCCGCAGCAATGAAAAGTTGAATTCCATTTGTATTTCGGTTCCAGTTTCTAAATTGTTAATTCCGCTGCGAGACGACTAATGTTTTAAAGGCTGCCGTTTCGAGGGAAAAAATTTAGTGAGCTTTCTCTGTTTGCTAAAGTTTTCGTTGACCATATAAGGTAGTGCAGGTATATGAGCTGAGAGCCTGTGTCCGGCTAACCAATGAAAATGCTGGAAATCTGATATCCGTAGTTCAGTTTTTAATAATATCTAATATTACACATTCTAAAAACTAAGAGGTGAAATTTTAAACGTGGCTCAAAGCTAACCTAATCAAATTAATTCGCATACTTGTCTCTTACAAGTCACCTCTGATTTAAGATTGACACTAAAAATTAAGAAGTAAAATTGAAATACAATTCAAAGCTAATCTAATTAAATTACATACTTGTCACTCACAAGCTACATCTGATTTAAAATTGACACAAATAATGTAATAGATAGGACTTAAAACTGCTTAAAGAGGGTGCATGCATGATGTTCGATGGAACACCATTCCAGTCTGTTATGTAGCGATTAAAAAAAGAAAAGCTGAAGGCCATATATATACTTAGCCACGCCAAGCCTAGAATCGGAGCTGCACACTCTCACTGAGCAACTTCGCATGGCTTTATTTGGGCCAGTTAAATTTGTGTAAAAAACAACTGAGCAGCATAGCACACGTTTGCAAAAAAAGACAGACATCAGTCTTGAGTCCTAACTACTTTCAGATGAAAGCGTAAAGGAATTCAAAGCAGATAAAAAAAAAAACACTACAAGCCAACATAGTATGATGCAAGTGTTTGCTCGAAGAAGGAGAAGGTGGAGAATTAAACAAGACCAGCTAGTAATGAAAATAGCTTGTACTGATTAAACTAGAAAAATCGGTATTTATTTTGACATAAATGCCCCTAGAAAAGAAAATAAAGGGTAAAAACTGATCGTTTACAGCAGTCAACAGTAATTGACCGCGGCTCAGAAACAATAGAACAACAAACATATTAAAAGAAAACAAAGCACAATACGAATAACATTTCTTCGAAGATTCTTGTAGAAGGTGGAGAAATTTGACAAGTATAAAAAATATCTTGTATTAAGCTAGAAAAATTGCTTAGCAACTTTGACATAAATGTCTGTAGAAAAGACAGAAAAGAGGTCCGCACCTGATCGTTTAGAGCAGTCAACTGAAATCACTGAGGCAGCAATCACTCGGAATGCGACAGAGCTGAATAAAAGCGCGATTTCCCACAAAATCTTTCCTTGGCTGACGCAAAACACTCAAGTGTTTTGATAGTTTTACTGTTACTTCCCATGTCTTCCGAAGAACCATCTTCAACTAATGATTCTCAGTGGCAAAACATCATCCAGTTAACGAAGAAAGCGCTTGCCAAACCACACGAGCAAACCCGTCCACTATAAAAAATTATCAAAGCCAGCCAGCCAGTCAACCCATTTTGCTGTTTTTAACATCCAAACGCTGATTCTTACCGGTTCAAACAAATTAAGACGACAAGTTTATAGACGGCGGACCTTAATTGTTGTTTACAGGGCACTTTGGACGAAGATCTCTAAAACTTTTTTCAAATGACGAGTGAAGCGCCCTGGTTTTTGACATTTTTGACTGCATCTTGACAACTTTATGTCAGATTTTGAGACGTGCACATGTACATGTGCACGTACGATGACGTGTTAATAAAATAAGGGCAAAAGTTTCTTAACGCTGTTGAGGTACCAAGGTAGAAAAACAGTCAGCCAAGCCGAGTAGAAACACTCGTTCGCTTGCAAAGAAAACAACGTAACAAAACAAACAAACAATTCAACTACTTCTTTTTGTCCAAAACGAGTACAGATGATTGTTATCTATATCCATTCGAGAGGAAAATAAAAGTTTCATTCCTGAACAAAAGTAACAACGATTAAACCAAATGTTAAGCTACTATCTAATTAATTTACCTCACTGTCCTGTGTTGTAGAGGTTAATTAATACCGGTGAACTGTTAAGTGACCTTTCTTCATGAGATGCAAGATGCAGCGGTAAAGTGAAAGCCCTTGAAGCGTTGAATTATACTGTTTTCAACCGCTCTTCCTTTCATCACTTGAAAATTCACCTTACGGAGTATCTTGACAAACTTGACTTTTTTGCTTTTTACGCGAATTTAATGACAAACTTCCATCGAAGATGAAGTTCGTGTGCTCAAAATGAAGAAACCAACTGAATGTGAAATTACGAGCCGCAGAAAGCGCGCGAAAAATTAAGCCTCTATTCGGTTTGGGTGTCCCACACCTGGCTTGAGCCTGCGATCCAATCGAAAGGAAGTACCTGGTCAGCGGTCAACTTCAAAAACCAGCTGACCTTGATGAGGTCTTAACTTGAGCCCGCGATATGGTCACGTGACACTGGTCAGCGGATACATTGTTTTGACAGGTGTAAATTGGCTATAAGATGGATGTCCAGTATGAAAGACGTACGCTGTAAACTAGCTTGTCAGGTGGGCCGGGTGGAGTATGGCCGCCATGTTGGATTACTATGATTATTATTAGGATATTATTAATTGTTGGGCAACTCCGTCGTCGTCGTACGCGCCCACGAGCAATACCGCTAGCCATGATTACCATGAGAAAAGGAGTTGACGGGTTTCTATAGGTATGGTGCTCCGCTAATAATGAAAATTATATGTCCAGACATAGTTAATAGAGGGAAATGGCTATAAAACCTAGCAAAGTTCTTTGCTATATGTTTTTGTGTGCTATTTTGGGGGTTGACTTTGCACAATAACAGGTGGTTACATAAGTTCATGCAACTAAGCAATAGAAAAATTGCGATTATGTAATTCATCCATAGGGTGCAAAACAAAGAAATGTGCACGGTCATGGACCTTCCAACATTAATCTTGGCCTCTTTGTTTTGCTCCTTTGATGTTTGCTGGGCTTCATACCCGTTTCCCTATATTAGCTATGGCCTGGACAAGGGACTTGGGTAGATGCCCTTGCCGTGACACCTGCACATAATGTGTGCCTATTTTTTTCAACTGTTTTCATCGCCTTTTATCGATTGTCCTACAACTTTTCAATGGCTTCAGCGCCCGGGAAAAGATCAAAAAGCTCCCGCCCTTACCTTCAGGCTTTCAATTTGACATTCCTTTGCTTCGAGCCGTCGGAAATGCAGACCAAGTTGATCCATATGCGACAGCCATCAGCCATGAAGAAACGCCACGTGCAAGACCTCTCAGGTAGCCTCCCACTCCCACAAACCGTGGCCAAACAAGCAGTAACCTTCGACTCCTTGCACTCCATATCGAGCAACAAAAGTTGGAAATCAAGAAACTAGAAGTCGAAGCTCAAATCGAGGCCAGCACCAGGTCACCACTCGTCAAACCTGAAACTGTGCCGTCGTTATCAACATTCCATCAAAGTCCAAACGCTGGTAAGTCTTTGGGACAGTTTGATTACAATGTTAGAATAGTGGCTCACCAAGAGTGGCCGCATTTACATGTCCCTTTTGGTGTAGCAAAAAAGAAATTCAAGGATCTGTCTTTGGCCGAATTCGTTGATGGTTATTTAGATATCCTGCGGGTTGCCAGCGGCGAGCAACAGGAGGTTATGTCAACCCATTTACTGAAATTGATGCGCTTGGTAGCCAAGTACAAATGGCTTTCTGTTCTGTCTTTTCACGCTGCTGTTCTCGATCGAATAGAGACCGGTTTAGCTTCCTGGGGAAACGATTTTACATAGCTCGAGCGGTTTAATATCACTGAGTCCGATCGCTTGCCTCTAGCTACTAAGCAACAAAATCAGCCCACAGCTCGTCTGCCAGGGATTACACCTAAAACATATTGTAAAGAATGGAACCGAACTCGCACTTGCTCCAATCAATCTCACCAGGTTGGCACTGAACACTTGTGCGCATATTGTAAATTGCCTGATCATACAATCATCACTTGCCCTACTGGGCCGGCGCCTACCAACGCGTCCGCTGCAAGTCCCAGCTCGTCCTGACTAGGCCACCAGGAACATACAGACAACCTCAAGTTTCCTTCTTCACAACAATTAATCAACCCAATGACCACCTATACAAACACTACTGTTTTATCTGTTAATGTTCCGTGTAGTTTATCTCCCGTCTCCGTTCAAGCAGATTGCGCTTCACGTTCAGACAAGTCTCTGCCTCGTGGGCAACTTAATCTCTCCGCTTGTCATTCGATTTCCGCTGTCATCAGACACATCATTTGCAGCAAATACGCTCGGCCAAATGCTTTTGTCGCCCGCATTGTTGTTCCGTCCCGCCTGAATTTACCCGCTTTATCCCATGGTTGGCCAGTGAATTACTGTTTGTCGTCCGACCCCACGCCCTTCGATTCCAATCATTCCTCAGCTGTAAATTTCGTTCAAACTGTCGATAGTTTCATCGAAACTGAACTTTCCCACGAAACCACCGCTGGCCCATCTAAACACGACCTCATCCCTTCAGGACTGCAGACCTCACCTCTGCAAACTGTTAAAAAAGACAAAACGAAACGCCGTGTTTTTTTAGGCCTCAGTTTTCCACCCGGTCGTTCCGTAAATGACGGCAGACCCAAAGATACCTTTCTCGACGTTCCATTTCAGCTGACTCTGCCTCGATCAGCAGATTTTGTGGCTCTCATCCTGTACAAAGGCCCTGGTTCCTTTTTGTACAAAAAGGACCTAAAACGTGCTTAAAGACAAATTCCTGTAGACCCGAGAGACTACAAGTTTTTCGGTTACAAATGGAGGGATAACTCCTACTTTGACCTTGTTTTACCATTTGGGCTGAGGTCTGCAACCTTGGCTTGTCAGTCCACGACCACTGCCATAGCTTACATGTTTAACACAGAATTCAATTTCGCCTGTATTAATTATGTCGATGATTTATGTCGATGAGGCGTGGAAAAGGAATACAAAACTGCTTCAGCCGCCTTCCTTCAGCTAGGCAACTTGTTTCGAAGACTTGGCTTATAATCGTCTCCGTCCAAAGACTGTCCACCTTCCACACGCATGCCGTTTCTCGGTTTGGTTTACGACACCGTCAAAATGTCTATTGAGGTGCCCCAAGATAAACTCGACAGCATTACCTTGCTTGTTCGTACCTGGCTGAATACTCCTAGCGCAACGAAAACTTCACTTCAATCCTTGATCGGCAATTTGGCCTTTGTAGCCGCTTGCATCAGTCCGGGCCGCATTTGTATGCAACGTATGCTAAAACAACTGCGCATGCTCACTCATAGGCAGCAACGCTTCCATCCCAGCCGTGAAATGCTTGCAGATTTGGAGTGGTAGAGCCTTTTCTTAGCCTCATACAATGGTGTGTCCTTGATTCGTTCTGAACCTCAGATCAATAACCCCTTGCGGTTCTGCACAGACGCCTGTTCTCCACGGCATCGGTGGGTTTTATGATGGGCGTTTCTTTCATGCCACCTACCCTCTTTTCATCACTATACAGTCTGCACATCAACGCTCTTGAAATCCTTGCAATCTTTCTCACTGTCAAACTGTGGGCCCCTGTTTTGTCTCGTCAGCGCATCCTAGTACTCACCGATAACAAAAGTACGGAACTCGCTCTCAACTCCGACAAATCACGTGTTCCTTTCACACAAGCATGCCTGCGTGAAATTTGGCTTTACGTAGCTCGTCACCATTTCGAGATCAGCGACTGTCACATCGCGGGCTCTCAGAACGTCATCGTCGATTGTCTGAGCCGCTGGGCCTTAAATACCTCTTATCAACAGCAGTTTTATGACACTTTTCCGTTACTGAGGATCATTGTCCACCCGAATTTTTCTCTTTCGAATGCCCACGGTAATTCAAACCAAAGAGGCCACCAAACGTAACCACTGTTCCATCTGGTCTCTCTACGATAAGTTCACCAGATTTTACGGCCTCAAACCCTTTCCTGCAACACCAGAGACTTTGTAAAGTCTTATTACGCTGGTCGGTTACTCCGTCAAGTCCAACAAGACCGTTTATAATTACATTGCTACACTCCGTAAACTTCACGATCTGAGCTCATTCGAATCTTCTGCCTTTGACGACATCAAGGTAAAGCTCACACTCAAAGGACTGGACTAAATGTCATATTCCCTTACGCAAGTTACTTATCACCCCAGACATGCTTTTAAAATTCCATTCGCACCTGGATTTAGAAACTCTGCCCACCTCACCCTGTGGGCAGCTCTGCTTGTCGGCTTCTTCACATTCTTTCGAACTACTAACTTATGCCCCTCGTCAAGAGAAACCTTTTCCTCCCGGCAATCACCGTCACGTGGGCTAAAACAAGACAATCTGGGGATACAGCTTTGGTCGTTCCAATCCCTTTTATCCCAAACTTCGATCTTTGCCTTGTCAAGGCCTTCCAAGCATTATTTCAAGCAGTCCACGTTTCCACCAGCGCTCCTGCCTCCTCATACATTTCAACAGCTCAAAAGCCCGACTGCTTAACTGCCCAGACCTTCTGGTCCAGCATCCAATCACTCGCCTCGGCCTGGACCCTTCCAACTACTCTGGCCATAGTTTACGCTGCGGCGGGGTAACATTTGCTTTCCAGTGTGGCATACCGGCGGAGTTAATCACAATAAAAAGCGACTGGAAGTCGGATGCATATCTCTTGTATTTGATGATCCTGTTAGCCGACAGACTTATTCTGTCAAATGAAGAATGATCCTTGCAGTTGTTAACGCAATTTATGCAATTGCGAAAAGAAGCCTGAAAAGAATTCAGGACTTCAACGGGGTTTGAACCCGTGACCTCGCGATTTACCGGTGCGATGCTCTATGAAGCCACTGACGTTGGGAGCAGGTCAGTTGTGGGTTCATATGTTCCGCAGTTCATGTATGATTTATTTCATATATCATTCACAGACTAATTCTGTCTCAGACCCCCACCTATCATGTCGGGACAGTGGTGTAGGCCGAGTGGTAAAACATACGTTGCATCCGTTTGTGTTTCGCTTTTCATAGCCGACTTGGCTTAGCCATCTGCACTGTCGGTGTTGGCCTATTTTCAGTGGTTTAAATAGTTTCTTATTTGTTACCGTACTAGTTGCTACCTTTCTCCCCCCTCCGTGACAGCGACCTCCTTGCTTCCTCTTGTTTGGGACTTTTGGTTGGGGGGTCTTGGTTTCCCCTCTCGCGGCCTCCTCCGCACCACCCCAACAAAGAGTTCCAAAGAAGAGTCTGCCTGTGTGGTTGCTGTCTTCAGCTGCAGGGACAGGGCAGGGAGGTAATTAATTTTCTTTCTAGTTCACAACAGCGAGGTGTTAACACAAACTTTAGGCGGAAGGGCTGACTGAAATTCCCTTCTCTTAATGTCTATTATAGAGAAAGTCATGAAAGTCTGGTAATAATTAAGGACTACACCTTAAACGATCAGCATCGTTCCAATGGCAGTCTAAGGGCTAATCCTTTTTAACAGAAAGGTATTACTAACCCAGAGGGGAAGCTCCAAGGCATTATATGGTAATTTAAGGGACACTAAATTTCCAAGGGGTATTTGTCAGATCCATAGTCCTCAGGCAGAAATGTTCTCTAAAAAAAAAGCCACCGAAACTGGTATTTGGGATTTACAGCTCATTAATCTGACTGTTTATACGAGAAACTCCATCCGACTAGAATTAAATTAAGGTTGCTTTATGTTGTTTCCTGACATTGTTTTTGAAAAGAGTGTTCAGATAACAGGTGAAATATTCAGATCTCCGTTTTACACTCATCCACGGCCGCCCAACCAGCTTCAGTAATAACTGTCAAAATTCTAGCTCGCTGACTGGATAATTTTTATCATCAATAAGACCGAGCACAGACGAATAAAATTTTAATTTATTTTAATTTATTTAATTTCTTACGTTCGGGGTTCATAATTCTTACGTTTGGGGGTTTTAAGTTCTTACGTAGTGACCATGTCTGCGGAATAAGGGAGCCTGCCCGAAGGGCAGCAAGCGACGCCACCTGTCACCGAAAAAGGGAGCCGACCCGTACGACATACCGACATTAAACAGCAAGCGACCAACCCAAGCTTGCCCCCACCGCCCGCCAAAAAAAAAAAACCCAAAAGGGTGGAGGCTGGCAAAAGGGTTGCCGCAAAAACGCGTCAGGCGCGTGAGGAGCAAAAAAAGGCCGTGGAGGAAGCTAAAGCCATTATTGCAAAAAAACAAAGAGCAACAACAATCAAAGGTTGACGAAGTCCCACGCCACGAGCCCGAAAGCGTGCAAAGCGGGCTCACCATAACCAATGGCTCACTCTGGGCGGAATCGGGGTTTCATTGCTCGAGCTTTACTACAAACGCGAAGAGCTCAAAGCTGGCTTTGGGGCGGCCTCGGCCGCTTTCACACAAAATCGCGCCGCTCCGCAAACTGTTGCAGTTGTTCATGAACAAGCCCCTAATTCCAATGTGTCGAATAAGGAGTTTGTAGCCCCTCCTGTTAAAAATTTCACACCTCCACAAAGGAAAAGGGGCGTCCGACACATGGAATAACGCTATACCTGCCTCAAGGCAGAAATAACCCGCCTCTTGTGGGAATCAGCAAACAGCTATCAATTTTTTTTCCCTATTAAACTTCGCCGCTTGTAATAATATGGCAGGCGAAGGTGTTGCTGCTTTTTTTGAAAGAGTGTTTTTCTTGTCGACCTTCATTTCACTTTGGCTTTACGTAGGCTTTCGCGGAGAACGTGTCAAAGCTAAAAAGCGCGCCGACAAATTCAGCAGGCTGAAACACAAAAACAGCTGATGACTGACGTGTTGAATGAGGTTAGAGAGTTGAATGCTTCTCTTGGACATAAAAGTGAGGAGAGAGCTGAAACGAATTAATTTCGTTTTAAACTTTTGCCGCTTGCAATAAAACATGTCGGATAACAAGCTTCTCAAAACGTTATCGACGCGGCTACTTTAACTGGCATAGCAGCCGGCATCGGCTGGATAGTGAAAAAGGTTGTGAAAGAAAATTTCACTTCCGACCCCAGCAGCAGCGCAATGAACTATGTGCGGTTCACAGCCGTCATGGTGGGCAGCATCGCCCTCAAACGGTACCTTGAGGACCAAAAATTCTCCCAGCAAACGTTTGATATGTAGCGATTTAAAAACTGCTTAAATACAATCAGCTGCAAGCATGGCAGCAATCGCGATCATGATTCGCAGGGCGGTTTTCAATGCTGCGACTTTCATCGGGGGTAATTATCTCGCCAAGGCACTAGGCGGAAGCGACGACGCCGCGCTCGACGAAAAAAGCGCCACGACAAGGCCCTCAAGGCTTATCAGGCGGCTTACGCTAAATGCAATCGTCAGCGCACCCAGCTCCTTGACTGAATCAAACGAACGTGCAGATAAAAGCGCAGACCAAGCAAAACTTCGCCAACACCGACTACGCCTTTCAAACTGTATAATCAAGCATACCCAAATCAACGTCTTGCCCCGCTAAAAGAGCCGAAGTTTTCCGATTTTTACCAGCCGAGCGAGCAGCAGAAAAAAGGCGAGCTCCATTTTTTTGGGCGCTGGCACTCTTGCTGTGGGCTACGCCGCTTTTCGTTTCCTTTGAACTTATATATTTTCCCTTGAAATGGACTCCAAGCTCGCAAAAACATACTACAGTACCGGCGGCTATTGGAAAGGCCTGGCCGCGATCAAAAAACCCGCCGAGGCTGCCAAGGTCCCGGAAGACGCCGCAAAAAAAGTGGCTGGTGTGGCAAGCGCTTTGGCAGATCTATTTTCCCACTCCGCGGCGCATTCCTCGACCAAAATTCGATGTCCCCACGCCCAACAAGGTGCATGAAGCCGATCTTCTTTTTCTACCGCACGACAAGCTCCCCGAGGCCGCAAAGTTTTCAAGTACGCGTTGACCGTTGCCGACGTGGCCAGCCGCTACAAAGAGGCCGAACCCTTGACATCGAAAAATTCCGATGAGGTCGCCCAGGCCTTTCAAAAAATTTACAAGCGCGGACCGCTGAAATGACTTGAGATGCTGCAGGTTGACCCCGGGCGCGAGTTCATGGGCGCTGTTTCCAAAGAGATGGAAAAGCACAAAACTTTCATCCGGCGAGGGCACCCAGAGATTCACCGCGACCAGGCCATTGTTGAACGTTTCAACCGCACACTGGCTGAACGCCTGTTCGGCCACCAGTACGCTGTGGAAATGCGTCTGACAAAAGGCCAGCGATCCACTGCGGGGTGAAGCGGCTGCCCGAGATTGTTGCAAGCCTTGAACAACGAGTAAACGAGTCTTACCGGTAAGAAGCCCGCAGAAGCGATAAAAGAAAAGACTGTTCTTTCCAGACCCTCAACGACATATCGAAGATCTCTGGGAACGCGCGAAAAACAGCTCCCCTATCTTGTTAATGTCCGCTATCTTTACCAACCGGGCGAGTTGGAGGGCGGCACAAGAAGAGCCACAGACCCTGTTTGGTCTTTGAAAGTCTTCAAGATTGAAAAGACGGTCATGAAACCCGACACGCCGGCTTGTACTATTTACACGACGGTCCCAAACGCAGTTTCGTGCGCGAAGAGTTGTTGGTTGTCCTCCCAAACACGGAACTACCCCCCGAAAATCTCATCTAACAGCTCCATTATGGCGTCCTCTTGGATGTCCAGAGGTGGGTTGTACCCGAAGGCGTTTGTATTTACCCCATCCTCTGCTATCCATCTATTTGAATCAAACGCCGACAGCGAAGTTTTGTTCACGCGCTCGCCGAAGATTTCATGTTTCTGGCTCCTGAGGACGTGCATTTCATGCGCCGTTTGGCTTCCTCCGAAGAGAGTTTCTTTGTAATGCTCGTGAAGGATTTGCTTCTTTACCACGTTCTTTTCACACCCTTCGCTTTTTTGATGTTTTTTTCTTCGGCTCTGAGGATTGAGTACATTTTAGGCCGCAAACAAACACACTCGGCAATTGGCGTTCCAGTGCATTCGTCTTTCATTTTTCCAAAACCTTTTTGTTAACATCAGAGTGAAGTAGATCTTCTTTCAGATAGTCGCTCGTGTCGAATAGATCCAGGCATGCGCCCATGTCATTGTAAATGTCGTCTGTTTCTATTTCGAGCAGAAAGCTGTCAGTGTCTGTGTACAGAAGCTCACATATCGAGCCGTACTGCTTTTTGAGAAAGTTGTAGAAGAAGTCGTATATTAAGAGTTTGCTGTTTTCGAGAATCGTCATTCCGGTGTAAACGGGTTTGTTGAGAAGCAGTCTTCTTTTGCGCATCACGATCCCGGCCAGCTTGTTTGTAAATAACGTGTGTCTTGAGTACAGAGGGCTGACAATCAGTTTTCTGAGTTTTTGGTTTCTTCGTGGCTGCGCACCAATTTCACATCCGCGCGATTCTGCAGGTTTTCCATAGTTTTCCCGAAGACTGAGTTGTTCATTAACTTATAAAAGTCTTTCTCGAAGCTGTTTTTAGCCTTCTTTCGAAAGTTTGTGTTCATACGGATGTAAGGCTCCATCCATCGTTGTTGTTTGAATTCCAGCACTCTATGGACCCTTTTCAGTTTCATACCCTACGCAAGGTAAAACTGCAAGTTGCGGTAGTGTACCACGTCGTTATTTTTGTCCTGCAGCGTTAGCAAGAAGTTTTTTGCAGTCTGGCGGGTTCAGGTCGAGTTCTTTTATGAGTTTTTGTTAGTAAGGCGACAACCACTTTTTTGACACCACATTTTTTTCCGGGGCAAGGGGTAGCTGTTGTGTTCCTCGCGGAGCTCCACGGGGTATTCGAGGTCGACCTCAAGAATCCAGCCTTTCTTGCTGTTTTCTTTTTTCTCGATAATTTCTTCCTCCGATGACAGCACACGTTTCCACCTGAAATTATGTGTCGGGAGAGCTTTGCTCATTGCCCATCCATAAAGATTGTTTGCATCGAAATACATGATGTGTTTATTCGGTTTGCTGGGGTTGTAGCCGGGCACCAGGAGATTGTTTGCCACGACATGTCTTTTGCTCACCATCGAAATCCCGCCTCGCATACCTCTTTCAACAAAGAGATGCATGTCGATGTCGGTCAAGAGCTAAAGCTCGACCCCTATCTTATTCAGGAGTGCGTCCCAGGACAGGCCGGGTGAGGTGTAGTAGTGCGCCGGGACCAGCCCGTACTCCTTTTGGCATAGATCTCTGAAATTTTCGAAAACGTCAGCAAGCAATGCAACGTCTGCCAGGACATAAAGGTCGTGGTAATCGCCCAAAGTTTTGCAGCCGAATGTTTCCCAAATTTTGCACGCGTGCTCGAAATCTTTGTCTGAAATGTGTCCTCCAGAGAGCGTGCTGAAGAAACTTTCTTTATCTGGGAAGTTTGTTTCTTCGAACCTTTCCCACGAGTTCATGTACTCGTAGGGGTAAATCCCTTGTTTGGAGAGTAACTCAAGTTCTTTGCCCCCTTCGCCTTTGGTGATGCTTTGCACGAGCCTTTTTGTGATCTTGAGTGACTCTTTCGGAGTTGCTTTCACAATGAGTCAAGGCTGGTTAGCAAAAAGGCATTGCTGTCGATAAATCGCAAATTACCCAAAGAGAACGAAATGTATTTCTCCATGTTTTTGGCAATACAATTCAGCTCTCCTGCCCCTTTATTCCCGACATTTCTTGCATAATGTGGTGCGCATCGTAGCCTTTCAAGTTGTGGAAAACGACGGGTATTGGAATTGTTTTGGGGTTTATCCACAGCTTTTTGTTGCATGCATCATGCCTGAAATGTGACAGTGGTCTTTCACAACATCTCTGAAATTTTTACGAAGCAGTGGCGTTGCGCAAAACAGACATTCTTCTTGGTTTCTCTCGATCCATTTGTCGACGGGGTCTTTTTCTTTTCTTTTGCTTTTGTACCCAGCGAATGGAAATGTCTTTTTCTCAACAATTCTGCCATTTTCATCATTCACTTGAATTGTCATGCTAAGTGCGTCAAAGCGGCATTTTTTATGATTTGGCCTGCATAATTACCATTGCTCATACTCCATACTGGAACTGAGTCCAAAAATTTAGGGCTGACAAGACTTTCATTGCAAATGTGGCAATTCTTGGCGTTTTGAAAGCTCCACCAATCGCTGTTTGTCGTTACAATCGGTTTAGGATTTGCCAAAATTTCCCGCAAACTTTTTTCAATCTGCAAGATTCTGTTAAGAAACTCTTCTGGGGTTTTCTTCAGCCCATCGGCTCCCTGTCTGTATTTCACGACTGGCCCGCTTTTGCCATCACATCTTACAACTGTTAAGGCAAACCCACATGCTTCATGTCTGTCTTTTTTTTCTGTGCATTTTGCTTTCTCCCTCTCTTTATCGGGAATATTTTTAATAATAGCCTCAAAATCGGCGTAAATCACAAATGGCACTTTCATCTGCTTTTGAAAGTTTTGAAACTTCAGTTTTTCGTTTTTCCCTTTTTCCGGCATTTCAATCCTTGTTGGAGTTCCATTAACGCCATTACAATATTTTACGTGCTCGTTAAGAATTTTCTCTGTTGTGAAACCCATCAAACACATTGTGCAGAAATGTTGTTTTCCTTGGTATTTAGTCTAATCGTGAAGCAAAGCTAAAAGTCTCTTTATGAAACAGTAGTTTTGTCTTCATGAAGAAGCATCAAGTTTATTTTTGCAATTTTTGTGTCCTTCACTCTGATTCTGTGAACAATGCAAACATTTTACCACCCAAAAACGTTAATCACAAGGTTATGGTTTTGTTTTTCAAGCTTTTTGATCTGTTTCAACGGTGTTGGAAAGTCAATTCCTCCCCAATTAATGCCATCGTTTGTTGGATATTTACTTGTTCTTTCTGCGCTTTGTGTTACTTGAAACAAGGCTGCTCTCAAGGACCATTTCAAGCATTCGTTGTCTCTGTTTTTCACGTTAATGATCGCTTTTTTGTTTGCCAGTTTTTTTTGGCAGAGGGATGTAAGCTCCCCCTCTCAAAGGTTGGTACCTTGCTACATTTACATAAGCAATTGAGATGTAATCAACAGCCCAACCTGACCCATTTCTATCCCAATTTTTTATTTGACCTCTTATGGAGTCGATATATGCCTGAAAACTTGCATTAAATGTTTCAGCCAAGTTTCTTTTGTAAAGACATGTGGATTTTCAGGAAAGTAATTTCGATTCTTTTTTTCTATTCATTCGCCGTCTTCATTTAGTCTTTCTCTTGCAAAGAAAATTTCCATTCCAAAACTTGCTTTAGCGCTGCCCATTTTATCTATTTCGTTTTTAAGAACATCAAAGGCTTTTTTTTTCATTGTGTTGTTTGCAAAGTTTAGCAACTCAAATCTTCGCATAGCCTGTCTAAGCGAAGATAGCGAAGACCCATTCAAAAATGGAAAATAAATGTTGTGTGCTTGTGTTTTGCACCAGAACCGCTACTTTATATGTGTGTTACGTTAAGGGGTTATTAGTTCTTACGTTGGGGGGGCTGTATCTCTTACGTTCGGGGGCTGTATGTTTTACGTTCGGGGGTTGTTAGTTCGAACGTTTGGGGGTTATATTTCTTACTTTCGGGGGTTATAATTCTCACGCTCGGGAGTTGAATTTCTTACTTACGGGGGTTGTAAGTTCTTACGTTTGGAGGCTATAATTCTTACGTTCGGGGATTGTATTTCTTACTTTTGGGGGTTACAAGTTCTTATGTTATGGGGTTGTACTTACGTTCATAATCCTTACATTCGGGGGTTGCATTTCTTACGTTGGCTGGTTGTAAGTTCTTACGTTCGGGTGTTATAATTCTTACGTTCGCGGGTTCATAATTCTTACGTTCGGGGATTGTATTTCTTGCGTTCGGGGGTTATAAATTCTTACGTTCGGGTGTTGTATTTCTTACGTTTGGGGGTTGTTAGTTCTTACGTTCGGGGGTTTATAACTCTTACGTTTGGGAGTTGTATTTCTTGCGTTCGGGGGTTATAAATTCTTACGTTCGGGGGTTGTATTTCTTGCGTTCGCGGGTTCATAATTCATACCTTCGGGAGTTGTATTTCTTACGTTCGGGGGTTGTAAGTTCTTACGTTCGGGGTTTATAATTCTTACGTTCGGGGGTTGTATTTCTTGCATTCGGGGATTATAAATTCTTACGTTCGGGGATTGTAAGTTCTTACGTTCGGGTGTTGTATTTCTTGCGTTTGGAGGTTGTAGGTTCTTACAGACAAGGACTTAACATTTAGTTATATAGCGGGGTTTTGTTGTTGTGAATTATATAACGGTATTTTCACGATTTGTTGGTACAAATTTAAATAGCGACCTTTTCAAACCTACTGATAATGATCCGAATATATGGTGGTCATTCAACTTCGGTACTTCTAAAAGGAAAGAACTACTACCGTGGAGTACGGGGGCACAAGTTAACCATGGAAGCCATGCTAAGGTTGCTGTGGAATACATTTACCATATGGGTGCTAGACTGAAAGAAATCAAATCCAGAGTCCATTCAAGGTCTCGGTAAAGATCGTATTAAGCACTGCCTTCGTACCTGTCGGGACGCTGCCATTGGCCAGACTAAGGAATCCTTAAAGAGCCAATTTCAACTTCTATGGAAGAATGCCTAAAAGTGTTTGCCACATTCAGAGAGGAAGGAAGGCGAAAATCAAGACTGTTTGCATTCTGGGATTCTTACATTGAGATGGTTGTACTGCTTTTGAATTTCATCAGATCAGAACGCGATGGCTGCTGGTCACTATACCTTGCAGCAACAAGAGAAATGACTGCCCATTTCTTTTCCATGGATCGAGTAAATTATTCCAAATGGCTTCCCGTTTACCTTGCAGATATGGATCAGCTCAGTGTTAACGCTCCTGAGGTTTACGAAGAATTTTGCCAAGGAAGTCACGCAATTAACAAAAGTTCTAACTCATTCAGTCAGGTGTGGACAGACATGGCATTAGAGCAGAACATCAATCTAGACAGGAAAGGCAGTGGAGGCATCATTGGTACCACACAAAAGTCCTGGTGCCCTAAGCCGTTGGTTTCTTTCTTGTCATGAAAGAGCTGCTATCACAACTGCAACTAAAGAGATGTGTGGAATGAACGATAGTCACAGAGTTGGATCTCACAAAGAAGGTGGATCTGAAAGGCTAAATGAAGATGCGTCTGACGTGCAGAAGCTGGTGAACACCATGTTTAATGTAATACGGAGCCCGATTAGTGCCATGAAAAATTCGTGCTCAATTTTTTTTCGCGCGCTCGATGTTTTTTTCTCGACTTTTCCCCGACTTTTTTGCCGACTTTTTTCTCGACTCTTTTGCCGACTTTTTTCTCGACTTTTTCAACGCTGATCATAGATCGTATGTTCATTCCCGTGCTGAGAAGGCCTGAAACATGGCGGTTTTGAATTTTGGTTTTAGATTTTTCACTGTTTTATTGGTCACTGGAAATGTGTTACAGTGTCGAGAAGTCTTACCTCCGACCTGCCTATCTTACAACAGGGCAATGCTGAGCGTGGAGATATCATTGAGAGTTATTTTCATTTGGTTGGGAATGACTTACGAAGAAATCTTGCTTCTTATCGGGTTAACACACGGTTTTTACCTAAGTATGCGCCAATTGAAGAGAGAAGTCTCATGGTCTTGGGAGAAGGAGAAATCGTAGTGATCCTCAAGAGGTTCGTCGTTGCATTGATATGGTAGCGGAAGTACTATTGGTTTCCGACAAATGACCCAAAGCGGCTCACGGGTCTACGGTCTTTGTGTTGACAAAGATACTGTCAGAAACTTCTTTAAAATTCTTGACCCTGAAGGTGTTGAAGCAAGGTCAAAACATCGACTACTTCGACTGCAGTACAAAACCGAAGGACCAAACCATTTATGGCACATAGATGGATATGATAAACTGAAGCCGTTGGCTTCTGTATACATGGAGGCATCGACGGGTACAGGTGACGAATCATGTGGATGGAGGTTGGTCCATCAAATAACGATCCTTTTGTAGTTGCTCAGTACTTCATCGACTGTGTTCGACAAATTGGTGGAGCCTGCTATACAACGTTTTTTCCAATCTGAAGATAACAGTTTTCTGTATGGTAAATCATGCGCAAACCAGCGCATTGAAGCGTGGTAGGGTACTCTTAGAAAAGAGTGCATAGATTGGTGGATACGACTTTTTAAAGATATGAGAGACTCTGGTATGTTTTGTGATGCTGATGTCATACAATATGAATGTCTCAAGTTTTGCTTTATGCAAGTGTTGCGGGATGAGCTTTACAAGTTTGCAGAACAATGGAATTTGCACAGGATAAGGTCATCAACAAGTGTTGAATCACCAAGTGGTCGTCCAGATATACTTTATTTTCTCCTAGAAATAAATAGTGCAAGGAACCTAATAACTGTAGTTTCACTTGATGATATTGAGATCGCTGAGCAGAGATGCTGTAACAGATCCCCAGAAACTGGCTGTACCGATGAATTTTGTGAATTAGCATCAGTGATAATGCAAGAAAAAAATATTGAAATGCCCAAGACGAAAATGAAACCCAGATGAAATTAAAAAAACTGTTATAGATGATTATTACTTGTATGCCACTACCAACCATTTTGGGACAGTTCTACAGTGGATACGCTACACTTAGCTGTTTGTCTTGCTATGAAGATTGGCAATGACATTGTGGGTCAAACATGTCAGGTTAACTCTCAGATGAGTACAGCTGTAGAATGGTTGCATAATTTTTACAAAACATGTACAACATTACTTGATACTTTTTGGTTTCAATTATTTTTTCAGTGATATAAGGTGTATCCTCTAGTCTTCAATATGAAACTAACAAGCACAATTAATTATGAACCAAATGAACTGTTCTTTATTTGTGATAAAGTAGTCTAAAAACACAATGTTTGTTCAGGTAGAAAACTTACCTAGTTACAATTACAATTACAGTTACAATTAATTAACTGAGATACAGTTACCAGAATTCAAAGTCAATAATTAACATCAATTCCAGGCCTATGCTAAATTGGCTGGAGTACTCCCCCAGGTATCAATTTCTTGTTTAAAATGGGTCTTTACATCACTGAAAATTTGACTTAATAGATGTTAGACAATCATCTTTACACTACTATCTTTTGCTAACACTGCAATTTCCTCAGCCTGCAAGAAAGCAAGCTCGTCCCTATTGGGGTCTCACATGAGATTTATTTCGGCCGAGAGTGGTTCACTTTGCTCAGCACTCGCAGTGAAATAAATCTCACGTGAGACTCCAATAGAGAGCTTGCATGCTTGCAGGCTACAATTTTCTGAAAGTGAACAATATGATGTATGTATTATAAAGCGATGAACACAACGTATGCAAATAAACAACATTTCATGAGCACATAAATTTTCCCTGTGGACTCATCTTGCAAATACTTTACATGTAACATTGCCATCAAGGATCCTTTTTTGTGTGTTTGATTGAGAAAGGGAATCTGAAAAGAATTGCTGCAAACTCTGACACAAAAGTGAGAATGTCCTGCTTGGGCGAAACAGTAATAGAATTGTTTTAGAACTGTAACAACTATGAGAACTAGAAGTACAGGTAAGAGTAATTTTGAGCAATGTTCATTTCCCATAATTCACTGTCGATGATGCTGTTCATTTCTTGTCTTAAGTCAGCAAAGGTTTGGTACGTTGAGGGCAATTCTAGGGATGGGGCACATGTATGGGCAATCGAGCGCCTCTCAAAGCCATCAAGACTAGTGAAAGTAACCTTAATTTTGTTCACACATATGATGTTAGCTCCTGTAAGAAAGCGTAAAACCTTCCTTAATCTTGCACCATCTAGACCCCTCAGGTAACGTTTAAGATAGGATATCGCATCTCTCTGGGCATTATTTGCGGCTCTGGAATGACTTCAAGGAGATCGATCACTTTTTTGTTTTTTGGAATGGCTCTACTTAGTAAATCTCCAAGTTCTGATGATGTTGAATGTGGCTGTCTTCAAAGCAATCAATAATGTATTGACAAGCTTGTATTTGCTCCTTGTGAACAATTTCTAATATTTTATGTCTGCATTGCTCAGGCTTTGGAACTTGCTTACATCAAAATCTATCTAAGAAATCAAGCCACTCATCAACGTGTTCATCTTCCAAAGTCCCATTTAGAGCATGCACAGCCAAAGCCCTTTCATCCCTAGGCAGATAGGCTAAGAAAGAATCAAGTAGCACTTGCTGTGTCACCTCGCTTTCCCCCAGAATTGTGGCAATAGAAATGCCCTATTTAAATTTACAGGGAAAAAAATTAAGTTCATGAAATCTTTTAACAAGGAGTCTAGCTATGGCTTCCCACTCTGGAGCTTGAAAGTCATGCCGTATGACTGGTATTCCCCAACTCGTCTTCCCCAACTGTGAATGAATTCTCATATGCTGTCCAGAATGCTGACAGTGCGTCCCTGAAAACTCCATTTTCATCCGTCCTGGCTGCTTCTTGGCCATGTGCATTAACCATTTTGACTTTTAGTTGAGCTACCATAATTGATGGATCCTTAAATACTTCTATCATATCAGACATAACCTGGACCCTCCGAATTCTATGAGTCTACACAATGAGAAAATATGAAATTAATAAGCATTAATTGGTAAAGCAGGTGAAGGTGCACACAAGCCAAGGAGGACCATATGAAGCACCTTGGAGTACTCTGGATGGGATGTTGTAGACATTAAATAATCATGGCTACTATGGACTGATTATAATGTTATAGCTTCTAGGAATAGCAGAGCAGAAACAATTATTTTAATTCTTTTCTCTCATTTGCATTCTTAATTTCAAGCAGGACAATTTTCAAATGCACACCAACATGCTGTAGTAGGTGATGCCAATATCATGCAATTTTCTTTGGAATACAAATCTAACAACATTAAAACTGATTTGTCAGGGATATGAATGCATACTGTCTATTAATTTCAAAAATACCTGATAGATGGTGACTGTGGTTGGGCAGGATTGTCCTGAATTGCAGATGCATGGCTACTAAGAAAAAAAAGAAACTCCAGTCAAAACAGAATGATATAAAATAAAAATTCAATGATATTATTGTGCTAAAAACGGAAGTTCAAACTGTTACTGACAATGATAATATAGGCAGAGCAGAAACTGAGTTGTCAGAGATATGAATGCATACTGTCTATAGATTTCAAAAATACCTGATAGATGGTGACTGTGGTTGGGCAGGATTGTCCTGAATTGCAGACGCATGGCCCACTAAGAAAAAAAGAAACTCCCAGTCAAAACAGAATGATAAAAAATACCATGTCACTGCTATTATTGTAGGCAACAAAAAGAAGTTCAGATAACCGTTTTTGATGTATGACAGTCAGCCACTGTAGATCTGAGCCTCTTTGTCATTGCCTACAACAAGATATAAAAACTTGTTTTCAAATCTGACGCAAAACTTAAAGCACACTTAGTGTGATCTAAGGATGCTAGGCACAGCTAAACAAGATAGTGAGGCAAAGTATACATTAGCGAAACGGATGACATGATAAGGACATATAGCTTTCATAAACTCAAACCTTAGCCATGTATGAATGTGCAAATAAGACTGGGCACACTTGACTTCAAGGCAAGGTGAAGAGTATTGCCTGAGACTCTCATAATACCACATGTACATTGCTAATTGACATTAATTTGAAATGATAATTGAAGATCTGTCATGACATCATTCACTGAATTGATTATGGACCGGCTACTTTATCTATATGACTCACTTTAGCTGTGTGAAGTTGTGCATAATATTTTATTACATAAGCTAAAATCATCACAGAGTTCCTATCTATATTTTTAACCTGATGCTGAATGGATTACGCTGGATAAGTAAAAAGGACATTATAACAAACAATGAATGTTGTGCTTCTTGACGTGTTGGAAATTCTGTTTCAAACTCTGTTAGCCATCCTGCACTGAACTCACTTGTATCTACTGCTTGACCAAACCCCAAAAAATCAATTTCGTCAGCAGAAGCCAGCAGTGAAGGGGTACCCTCTACATACTCGATCATAGTCAATGTGCACCTGTCATGCAGTTGCTGCTTGGTGGTAGCATAATCCGCAAAGGATCATTTAATGCGAAGTGTTCTGGTTCAGTACTCAAAGAACCTGCCCATTCATAAACAGAACTCATCAATGTGTGGGTTGCAAAGTTTCTTGACTGTAAACCCAATGAAGGGTGTCTAATCTTCACAGTTACAAAGTCACTACTGGGTTCAAGAAGTACCCTGTCCATTCTGGCCCTCTGAAGACTTTGTTTATGCTTTTCGTCTTCATTCTTTCTTTCTAGATCAGCTTGTGTAGAGTAACCTTCAAGAATGTTCTAGAAGTTACTGTGTTATGGTTAGTCATCCCTGACATAGTATATAAATAGAATCTACTATAATCATACGGAACATTCTAGATTCTCAGGCGTACCTATATAAAAGCCGAACTTGTAACAAGATGTTATTGTTGGAGTTGCTGGTATTGCCAGTTAGATATCAGTAAAGGTATATTTTGCAGAATACTAGACATCCACACTTCATGGTGTCAGAAGTGGCGACTTTCAAGCACGAATTTGAGGATAAATTTTGTCCAACCAAGCCAAGACAAAAGAATTAATCACGGGCGCTGCAAAGGATTTCAGCGGTGTTGCTCAACAGACTGGAAGCTGTGAAATTTGGAGTAAAGGCTGAGGTACACACATTGAAGAAACTGCATTTCTGCGAAAGGCCAGAGCCTAGGATACCCTTGGAGAAAGTATCACGAGGACAACGAAAGGTCTAATAGGATGGTAGATCAAGAAAACCCTTCAGCGGCATTACCTGCGCAACCTATCGTGCCACCTACACAGATGATGTATAGTCAGTTGCAAACGCCAGCACCAATGAGTCTCAAGGGGAACCTGGCAGAGAACTGGACTTTTTTTAAAAGAGAGGTGGGAGAGCTATAAGATAGCATCTGAATTTGAAAAGAAACGTAAACCAGTCATTTTGGAAACTCTGAAGATAGTTCTGGGAAGAGAAACTTACAAAATAGCAAAACTTCTGACTGTAGCTGATCGCACAGACCCTGATAGTTTCTTGCAGGCCCTGACGCAGCACTTTGAACCACAGATAAATATCATTTTTGAGCGTTACCTGTTCAATAGTGCCAACCAAGAAGATGAGAACATCGATCAATACCTGAACAGACTGCAAAAGCTAGCGTCAACCTGTGCTTATGGCGCTATGTGTGACGAACTGATTCGAAAAGACTTGTTATTAGAATTAAAAGCCATGAAGTCAGAAAACGACTACTCCGTGAGAAGACTCTCACTCTCAACACAACCTTAGACATAATTAGAGCTGCAGAAACAACCAGTGATCAACTGAAAAAGATTGATGGAGAAAAAGAAACTTCAGTACATGCTGTCAAGAACAAAGAGAAAGAAGCCAGATTTTAAACAACGAGTAGAAACGGTGAAACAGTGTAAATATTGTAGAACGAGCCACAATGTGCGCCAGTGTCCGGCTTATGGAAAAAATGCAGCTGGATCAGAGACTAATTGTTTGAGAATGGAAGATTTTGTAAAGATTCAAAACAGACCAGACTTGAAGAAAACTCGTGCCGTTTTGAAGGCGTACAATAGAGAACGTGTGTTTCCCAAAGGTGAAGTCTACTTTGACATCCAGATGGGAGGAAAATGACCAGAGCAAAATTCCTAGTGATTGATGATGCCCCAAGTTCACTATTATCAAGAAAAGCATGCGAGAAGTTGGAACTTCTGTCTATTAAAAGATAATTACTCGTCAACTCAGTCTCTGACGTAAAAGGGTTGACCAAGGATGCTGTTTTGCAAGAATACAACGATGTATTCACTGGTCTAGGGTACATTGGAGATTACAAGATTGAACTGACTGAAGGAGCAGTACCAAAACAAGATGCGCCTAGAACCGTACCCGTCGCGCTGAGAGACGATCTCAAGAAGGCACTTCATGAAATGGAGCAGAAAGGGCACATAGCAAAAGTTGATGAGCCAACAGACTGGGTGAGCAGTGCAGTATATGGGAAGAAGCGCAATGGCCAACTAAGTGTCTGTCTGGATGCTAGAAAATTGAACAAGCATGTCAAAATACTAAAGCTCTGCCTCCCAAAAATTGATGATGTGACCTCCAGGTTTGCTAAAGCGCAGGTGTTCACAGTCGTGGATGCTAAAGATGGATTTCTGCAAGTGAAGCAAATTAACAACATTTCACACTCCGTTTGGTAGATACAAGTGGCTTAGGATGCCCTTCTGTATATGTAGTGCACGAGACGAATTTCAGAGACATGTTAACGAAATCATTGAAGGCCTGGAAGGAGTAACTGCAATAGCTGATGACCTATTAGTAACTGGAGCAGGAAACACCCATGAAGAAGCCCTGGCAGACCATGACAGAAATCTGATTGTGTTACTACAGAAGTGCAGGGAGCGAAAGTTCAAACTGAACAAGGACAAGTTCGTCTTCAAACAACAGACGTTGAAGTACTGTGGTCATATCCTGACTTCTGAGGGTATTTTGCCAGATCCAGCGAAAGTTGAAGCCATCACTCAGATGCCGAGGCCATGCAGTAAAACTGAAGTCAAAAGATTACTTGGAATGATCAATTATCTGGGAAAGCTTTACCTCAGCTGTCCGATGTATCTGAACCTCTCAGAAACCTAACCAAGGAGCAAAACCAATTCGTTTGGTCGAAAGTTCACGAAGATGCCTTCAATAAGTTGACATAGATGATTTCAGAACCGCCACTACTCCGTTACTACGATTTGGGGGAAGAAGTAACAATTGAGACGGATGCAAGCGACTATAGACTTGGAGCAGTTCTACTTCAAGCCGGCAGACCAGTGGCATTTGCTAGTCGCACAATGACTGAGACTGAGAGACGTTATTCTCATATCGAAAAGGAATGCCTCGCACTGGGGTTTAGTTGTACACGATTTGACCACTATCTTCATGGACGAGAAAAGATTACAGCAGTCACTGATCATAAGCCTCTAGAAAAGATTCTAACCAAAAGTATCAACAGCGCACCCAACAGGTTACAACGCATGATGCTACGACTCCAAAAGTACCGCCTTAGTGTTGTTTATGAAAAAGGAACTCAGATGTACATAAGTGATCATCTGTCAAGATCTGCCCTCCCAAACAGCCGAACGCACAAGAAGGAAATGGATGATTATGTAGTCTTTACAACTCACGCAGAAGAACTGCTCATGAAAGAGATCGAGGGAATAGATCCAAACATCTTTCACAACATGACGGATGTAACGCTTCAGGAAGTAGCAACAGCAACCTCAAGGGATGGAAATCTCTTGACCTTGGCTGAAATCATAGCTAATGGATGACCTGAGGACAAGACGCAAGTGGGGCCCAATGTCCGTGACTATTGGCCGTATAGAAATGAACTAGCAGTTCAGAATGGAATAATCTACAGAGGAACGAGTGCTCGTTCCCACGGCTATGCTCCCAGAGATGTTAGAAAAGATACACTCCGCTCACATAGCAGAGGGATGCATGAGACATGCAAGAGATACATTGTATTGGCCATCGATTCACCATGATGTCAAATATCTCTGCGATAATTGTGCCATATGTTAGGACGCTAAGCCAGACCTAGAGAAACCATGCAGAGCAAGCCCATTCCAAAGAGAAGATGGCAAATAGTCAGTACTGATCTGCTGAATGTGAAGAAAGAGGTCTACTTGGTAGTTGTAGATAATCTGACAAAATACTGGGACTTAGAGCAACTAAATGATACTGATGCTGAGTCTACAATCTTACAGATGAAGAAGATTTTTGCCCGGCAGGGAGTCCCTGAGGTGGTGATATCAGATAATGGTCCTCAATATGCCAGCAAGGAATTTAAAGAGTTTTCAGAGAAGTGGAACTTTCATCACTATACATCTTCACCACATCATCCAAAAGGAAACGGTACAGCGGAAGCTGCACTCAAACAAGCCAAGAGGATACTCAAGACGAGTCAAGACCCGTGGATGGCTATTGTGGAACAAAGGAATACTCCTGATGAGTTGGCATCACCTAATGAAAAACTGAATTCCAGAAAACAAGAACAGCTATACCAGTGAAATCAGAGTTACTTGAACCCATGTAATACCAACCTCAAGCATCATAAGAGCTTCAGTCAAGAAGAAGTAACAGAACGAGAGATACCATGATAAGAAAACAAAGCCGCTACCCCCTCTTTTTGTAGGAGTATTCGCGCCAAGATCAGACTCAGTCGTCACCCCTGTGGACACAAGGAAATGTGGTCAGAAGAGAAACTAACAGATCGTATATAGTGAAGGCAGATGGCCGTGAGTACAGGAGGAATCGGTTTCACATCAGGAAAACAAGAGAAATGACCACGCCCAAAGTCATTGTTCCAGACTCTTCTTTAGACCCTCCTGTGGGCCCAGTCATACAGTCAGATGCAACATTGTCAATTGCCCCACAGCCAAAGTCCTTGGAACTTCCTGGAGTTAACAATGAAACAGGACAAAGGGAAACGAAATAAGAATCAGTATCGATTCGACAAAGCATAAGAAGATCACAAAAACAAGTCAAACAAAACCTAAAGTATAAAGACTTTGTTCTGCTTAAATAACCTTAGAGACATTTAATAGATTGCAATAGGCAAAGTAATCTATCGTGATTTCTTTAATGAATTCTTCTTCTGTCTTTGTAAGGAATAGAGGATGTAGTATAACCTTTAAGAATGTTCTAGAAGTTGCTGTGTCATGATTAGTCATCCCTGACATAGTATATAAATAGAATCTAGTGTAATCATACAGAACGTTCTGGATTCTCAGGCGTACCTATAAAAGCCGAACTTTTAACAAGATGTTGTTGTTGGAATTGCTGGTATTGCCAGTTAGATATCAACAAAGGTGTATGTTGCAGAATACTAGACATCCACACTTCAGCTTGCTTCTTCTGATCCATTAGTAATGAGGTTCGATATGCTTCATCCTGTTCCTCTTTTAGATTCTTTCTATCTTCTGAATGAATCAATTAGAGAGCTCTCCTCATTCGACCCTGCCAGTGGCAAGATGTATCAAAAAGTTAATGGGCTAGATCGTCATCACTGTCAGTTGATATTTTTTGGGACCACAGGTAAAGTCTTACTGTTTTTATCTTGTGATCTTCCGTGTAGTTTGCGACGTTGAATGGGACTGAACAGTTAACTCCAACATTGATAGTTTTGCCAACCTTTTCATCTGTAAAATTCGTCAGATCCAACAGCATGTCCTCAGCATGTCCAAACAATGATTGTTCATCAGGGAAGAAAAGGCTTTTGCAAGTTTGGTGCAATTCAAATCTACTTATAGTAACCGGCACACCAACTGTTCGACTGCCACCTACCTTCGATAAGGGGACAAGGGCATATGTATCATCTTGTTCTCTGAAGTGCTTCCAGCCAAGATGCACTTTCTTACTTTTGATTTTCTCTTTCTTCTCTTGGCTTGTTTACACTCATTGGTTTTTTTTCTGATGATTTTTTCATTTTTTTTTCTTGAGTGAAAGGCTTCAAGTAGTGTCTTTTTCTTGTCTTGTGATTTTTCAGGCTTTTCACTGGTGGTTTTGCAATAGGCAACCAGGTTCAATCTATCTCCTGCCTTAGACAGTCCTAACTGCTCAAGAAACCCTTCTGCGGCAGATGGAACAGCAGAAACATCCATCTGAAACACAAAGGAAATGAATGTATGATTTTACATCCTTCTACAATAAATGGTTATCATTCCATTCAGTAAAGGTATCAGTACTTTACAGGAAAGCACTTAAATTTAGTATAATAAAAAAATGTTTAACTCTCGATTTATTTTAGGAGACCAACACCCTTTTCTTCATTCAATTTTATTGCACGTACAAGTAAATTTTGTTCTTGTGTTAGTAAGTGTGGAAATGTAAAGTTGCTGTTGTTAGAAGAACCCCCTCCCTCTTTCCCTAGAAAGATGCTGCCCATGGTAGGTATGGATATTTTCTGAAATCCCCCATTGCAGCAAGTACATACAAAATAAATTGCAAACATTTTTCCCACCCTACCAAATAAGATTACATCGGTCCACAGCCTCATGTAAATTGTTACAATAATATTATTACTTTAAGAAAATTGACAACGGTTTTAAAAAACATGTTTCGACAGAAACTTCTCTCATCTTCAGTTCAATTACAAAGTACACAGTTCAGTATATAGTGTACGCAAAATGTTATAAGAACAAAAGGAAAGATGATATTGTATAACATGACAAGGAAAGTTTTCAATTAACATGATTAAGTTGATGATTTAGTGTAGGTTTTTCCCATTGAATAGGAATAGCTTCTTTTATCTTTGTAATGTTATACATTGTCATGTTTCCTTTTGTTCTTATAGCTAATTAGCATTTTGTGTACGCTAGTTTATATTCAACCCCGTACTTTGTAATTTAATTGAAGATGACAGAAGTTTCTGTCGAAACATGTTTTTTAAGACCATCGTGAATTTTCTTAAGATAATAATAATGTGTCTGCTATTATCCAGACCATTTGGCAATATTATTATGTTGTGTTTACCAGTCATTGCATGAATATAATAACTTGCACATGCTTTTATTATACAAGACTAAGTGATATACCTCTAAGCTTCTATGATTGCTTTTCCCAACTGTTTCTCTAAAATTTTGTCTTATTGCTGTGCAATGTATGCATAATTTTTGAAAAGGCAAAGACAAATTCCCTTTGGAAAATCACATGACTTACATTGGGAAAAAAAATACAAGATGAAGAGGCCTAGTTTATTATTTTGGAAAATGTTGCATGTGAAATATTGGACCATTCCATTTAATATCCACAACCCATCCCAATAAGGAAATGACTATTGTGCTTACTCATCATTGTGAAGGGTGAGCCTGTGATATCTGTGATCAGTCTGGAAAAAAGTCGAGAAAGAAGTCGGGAAAAAAAGGCGGTAAAAAATCGAGCGTGCCAAAAAAAACTCGAACGCGCGAAAAAATATTGAGCTCGAGAAAAAAATCGAGCGCGAATTTTGCATGGCACTAATCGGGTTCCGTAATAATGTCATAACAAATCCATTTTGCTTGGAGCTTGTCGATGAGGGAGAAAGCAGCTCACTGCTGAATATTGCAATAGGCGTGATCTTGCCCGATGACAAGGCTAATCGGTTGATAAAGGCGGCAGAGTTGGGCGAGATGGAGATGAAAGATTTTGTTCAGAAAAGGTTTAACACCAATGCAGTTAATAGGGCATCGACAACGGGAACGGCAACGGGGACGTGAGACTGCGAGGGAAAACCTAAATATCGCATTACGCATGTCTGGCTCGAAATATTTTGACGTTTTGCTTCGGGGCCCGACGTGAGAAAGCTTAGTTTGGCGTTGCGTGAAAACGTGAGTAACATTTCACATATTTCAGCTCTATTTTTGCCCCCAAATTGATAATTTTAATATGGATTGACACCTTAAGATACCAAGGAATAGAATAATTGAGTTGTTACCTTATTTTCTTCCCCAACTATAAGCTTAAACAATTCATCAGTCGCCTGTTTCAAAACAAAAAGCTAGCGCCGATGCCTCCGAAATTAGAAATGATTTGCGAGTCTCATACTGTTTATTGATAATTCTCTCTAACATTACTTTTTCGCATTCAAAATAAGACATACTAGAGCTGCTAATTTACACTAAACCTGGCCGAGAAAAATAACTAGTCTATGTTGCTCAAAACTAACGTCCAAAATTCTCTATCATATCGTTGTTTTCAGTTCAAATTCCTAGACGTAAATTTATGCCGAAACTGACATGCATGCTGGCATGTCTAATTCACGGAACCCACGGAACCAGCGGAACCTACGGACTGCCTCTAAAGTGCGTAAAACACTGAAGTGTATGATTTTAAACCTCCCCATTAGGATAGACAAATTTTTTCGCAAAAGTACAGTGGAACCCTGCTCTACGAACACCTGCTTATAACGGACAGTTTTGATCTTTATGCCGACAACTCAAAAGGTAATCAATAGCAGAGAGTAAATAAAATTGTTTTTGATTTGTTATTAGACTTTCGAACCGAATACGAAGTATGAAATCAACACAAATCCTGGCCTTGGATGCAGAACATTTCAATTGAGTTCATGAGAATGAATATATGAAAATCACATCTTTGAACTGCGGATTAATGATTACATATGTGACTGATCAACGCAGTTATGAACACTACTTAAGCAGTAGTTAAATTAATTTAACTACTGCTTAAGTAGTGTTCATAACTGCGATGGTCAGTCAGATATGTAATCATTAATCCGCAGTTCAAATATGTGATTTACATATATTCACCACTCACGGGTATATAACGAACCAACAAAACGACCAGCTTCCAGATGGCTTGTTAGCTCAATCGGTAGAGCGCTGCACCGCTATCGCAGAGGTCGTGGGTTCGAATCCCGTGCAAGCCTGAATTTTTTTCATGCTTTAATTTAACTACTGCTTAAGTAGTGTTCATAACTGCGCTGATCAGTCACATATGTAATTGAGTTCATGTTAATCTAGTCGCTACTTCTAGGTAATATATTGGTGATTTATTTCATTTTATTACATTACCTCGGCTAAAAATTTGATATCTTGTTTCCAAATATTTTTTTTTCCTATAAAGACTTGTCGTTCTCCAGCACTGATTTGTTGACGTATGCAGTTTGTACAACGGCAAAAAATAATTAAAATGGCTGAACGCGAATTAATATTTTGAGAGAGGTTGGCTTCTTCGGCGGCTACTTAACTGCTTCCAATTTCACTCCATAACCGCGTCCTCTCCCCAGTATTTTCTCGGTTTTTCGGTCGCCGTTGCTGGTCCCTAATTTCTGGGAACCAGTGCGGCACCTGAAGATTGAGTCATTTGCTTTCCTTACCAAAAAGAAAGAAGCCAGAACTGCAAATGAAAAGATCATAACCGTCAGTGCTGATCGGGACCTGTTTGGCAGGCTTCTAATTGCTGCAA